>PVJI01007174.1:0-80138 GCA_004026765.1 Micronycteris hirsuta | reverse complement strand
GTCAGCGGATTTCTCAAAAGAGACCTTCCAAGCAAGAAGGGGCTGGAGAGAGATATTTCAAATCATGAAAAGCAAGGGCCTACAACCAAGAATAATCTATCCAGCAAAACTTTCATTTAGAATGGAAGGGCAGATAAAGTGCTTCTCAGATAAGGTCAAGTTCAAGGAGTACATCATCATGCAGCCTCTACTATATGAAATGTTAAAAAGTTTCATATGAGGACTCCGGAGTGAAGGCACCGAGGCCAGATCAGCTACCGGGGAATTCAGATCAGTCACAGCCAAGACGCTTGTGAGGTAAGCAAGCAAAATACAACCAGAGAAACAAAATAGAACCAGAGACATTGAAGTTTAGAACATTCTGGCAGTAACCAGAGGGGAGGGGGAAGGGGAGAAGGGGGACAAGGATATTCAGGAACTGCTGTAAAGGACACATGGACAAAACCAAGGGGGAGGGTAGAAGCAAGGGAGGGAGGTGTGTTTGCCTGGGTTGGGGTGGGGGGAGGGTAAATGCGGACAACTGTAATTGAACAACAATAAAATAATTTAAAAAAATAATTAAAAAAAATAGAATTATCATATGATGCAGCAATCCCACTTCTGGGTATCCAAACGATTCCAAAGCAGGGTCTCCAAGAGATATTTGTACACCCACGCTTATAGGAGCATTATTCACAATAGCCAAAAGTGGAAGCAACACAAGTGTCCAGTGATGGATGAAAGGATCAAGAAGGTGGTGTATCCATATAATGGGATATTATTCAGCCTTAAAAAGGAAGGAAATTCTCACACCTTTAGGTACAACATGGATGAACCTTGAGGACATTGTGCTAAGTGAAAAGAAGACAGTAACAAAAGGAAAAATACTGTATACTTGCAGTTACCTGATGTACCTAGAGTACTCAAATTCGTAGACACAGAAAGTAGAAAGTGGTCCCTGGGGGCAGGGGGAGGAGGGCAACGGGGAGTCAGTCTTTAATAGGTACAGAGTTTCAGTTTGTGTGATGAACAGTTGTGCAGAACTGTTGCACAATAATGTGAATACACCTAATGCTATCAAACTGTGCACTTAAAAATGGTTATGATGATAAAAAAAAGATGAAAAGGATTTACCAAAGTCATACAGCCAACTTGTTTTCTGTCTGAACTAATCTGCATTATAAACCAATGATAGATTATAGATTATAAACCGATCTGCATTAAAAAGTTATGACACATGGACAAGATTGGAAAACTCGAGCCCTTGGATGGGAGAGACGCTTCCCCCAGCCTGGGCAGGGCTCAGCGTGTGTTGACTGGCCTGTGTCTGTACACCAACTATGAGAATCCTTTTCAAGTGTGCGGAAATTGCAAGTTATTCCTTTTGGGCATAATTTTTAAAAAGAAGAAATAGGGATTTGGGAAAAGAAAAATGGAGGCAAAATGGATTTTAGATTAAGCGTTTTAGGGATTTAGCCTTCAGAGACGAATGAAGGTGAAGAAACATACATGGCCACTTGGATTGTTTGATTGTCTTTTGGGGGGAAAGAGGCTGGGATGTTCGGAAATGGAGACTGTGGCTTCAGGCCGCTGTGTTCTGCTGAGCCGGGTGGTCCTGCAGGAGCCCGTGTTCTCACCCAGCTTTGGCCGTCTCCTTGTTCTAGAGCACGGGTGGCACACACAAGGCCCCTGGGCCGAACCCAGCCCTCCACCTTGTTTTATCCGCCCGGTCCCTTGTTTCTACCTGGCGGCAGCACCGAGCTCTCGCTTAACTGTTAAGGAGTAGTTACATTTACACAGTCCTAAAATTACATTTGGCCTTTTGAGGGCAACTGCAAGGCTGATGTGGCCTCTGGTGAAAATGAGTTTGACACCCCAGTTCTCGAGAAAAAAGAGGGATTCCACAGCTGCCTGGTTCTCCTCCCACTATAAACCGTTAGCAGTGCTCAGGTGCTGTGTTTTCTGAATCTCAGTTCCCTATGGAAAACTGCATAGGTTACAGGTCATTTTAAACAGTGGTTCTCAACTGGAGGTGATTCCCCCGACCCCCAGGGGGACACACTTGGTAATGTCTGGAGTCAGTTTTGATTGTCACAACTTGGAGGGGGCCTACTGGCATTTTGTGGTGTTTTGACCAGTGTTGTTGCTAAATATCTTACAGTGCATAGCACAGACCCACAACTAGGAAATATCCTACAAAAAATGGTTCGTAGTGATGCTCTAAACAATTTGCATCTTAAGCATTTAAGCTACTCTGTTATCTTGTGTTTCTTATATCTTGGAACTGGAAATAGAAAGCTCTGGTTCATATAATCAGAAAGCATTGGAAATATGGATGGAGAAGACCCAGGAAAAACATGTCTTTGTGGATAGGAAGGCTTTCTAGCAAGCCAAGGTTAGGAAATACAAGTTAATTGTGCATCACTCACTACTACATCATTGCTCAATAGATTCTATAGTATCTGTAGTATATTTTTATTAGTAGATTATGAGAAGTACTATAATGTGCCATAGGAGATTATTATTATTATTTTTAAAGATTTTATTTTTATTTATTTTTAGAGAGAGGGGAAGGGAGGGAGAAAGACAGGGAGAGAAACAGCAATGTATGGTTGCCTCTCACATGGCCCTCATGGGGACCTGGCCCGCAACCCAGGCATGTGCCCTGACTGGGAATCGAACCGGGACCGCTTGGTTCCCAGCCCGCACTCAATCCACTGCGCTACACCAGCCAGGGCGGAGATTATTTTTACTAAGTGTAAAAACATGAAGGGTGTTATAGTTTTTACTGTGGCTTTAGTCTCCATCAGCTTAAAAAACTTTCTAACCCTAGAGATTTCTAGACTTTATTGCAGTTGGGAATAACCCTTGAAGAGAGAATGTTGTGTGCTCATGCGTATGTAAGTGGCATGCCGTTTACCCATGCATCTGAGCTCTGTTTTAGTGGTGGTGGCTTTAATAAAAGAAAACATTGAACCCGGGCTGGCGTAGCTCAGCGGATTGAGCATGGGCCTGCAAACAAAAGGGCCGTTGGTTCCATTCCCAGTCAGGGCACATGCCTGGGTTGTAGGCCAGGTCCCCAGCAGGGGGCACGTGAGAGGCAACCACACATTGATGTTTCTCTCTCTCTCTTTCTCCTTCCTTTCCCCTCTCTCTGGAAATAAATAAATAAAATCTTAAAAAAAAAAAGAAAAAGAAAACATTGAGATGAGGAATTCTGGGAAACTATAGAGCAGTTAATCAGCATTCTAAAGCAGAGCTCACCAACTTAATAATTAGACCTCAAGAGGAGATGTAAGATAAATTTAATTAGGGGTTATAAGGCCTAGAATATCTCTTAAAATAAATAAGAACTTAATTAACTAAAAAACACAAAACCTGATATGCTTTTATATCTGGGGTATAACAAGGGCTATTTTTAACAGCAAATATTTTTGAGTGTTTAATATATGGCAGGCATTGTGCTAAGTTTTTCGTCATCTTCATTTATGCTCAGAACAACTCCATGTGGCAACTACTTTTTTTCTTTTTTATTGTAGTAAAAGCACATAGCCTTAAATTTATCGTCTACCATGTAAAATGTGCAGGCTAGTAGTGTTAAATATATTCACACTGTTGTACAACAGATCTCTAGTTTTTTCGTCTTACAACACTGAAACTCTATACCCATTAAACGGTAATGCCCTCTCCCCCACCATGTGGCAACCGCCTTTCTACTTTCTGTCTGTATGGTTTTGACTACTTCATATATTTCATATGAGCAGAATAACACCATATTTGTCTTTTTGTGACTGACTTCTTTTGCTCGGCGTAATGTCCTTGAGGTTCATTCATGTTGTAGCTTATGACAGGATTTCCTTTTTAGAGCTGCATAATATTCCATTTTATGTGTAGACTGCATTTTCTTTATTCATTCATCTGTTGATGGACACTTGTGTTGCTTCCACTTCTTGACTATTGTGAATAATGCCGCTATGAGCATCGGTGTGCAAATATTTCTTTGAGATCCTGCTTTCAGTCCTTTTGTGTATATACCCAAAAGTGAGATTACTGGATCATACGGTAACCCCATCTTTTATTTTTTGAGGAACCTTTATATTTTTTTTCATAACGGCTGTATCATTTTACATTCACACCAACAGTGCGTGAGGGTTTCAACTTCTCTGCATTCTCACCACTGTTATTTTCTGTTCTTTTGATAGCGGCCACCCTGAATGGGTGCGAGGTGATACCTTGTTGTAGTTTTACCTGCATTTCCCTAATGATTCGTAATGTTGAACGTCTTTTCATGTATTTATTGGCCATTTGTATAGCTTCTTTGGAGAAATGCCTATTTAAGACTTTTCCATTTTTTATTTAAAAACTTATTTTTAAATTACAGTCGACATATCAAACACTTATCAGATATATGATTTGCAATTATTTTTCCCAATTTTGTAGGTTGCTTTTTCACTCTCTTGATTGTTTCCTTTGATGTGCAGGAATTTTTATGTTTGGTATAGTTTGTCAGTTTTTTATTTTGTTGCCTATGCTATTGAGTTATATCTGAGATATCATTGCCAAATCCAATGCCTAGAAGCTTTCCCCCTATTTTTTTAAGGAATTTAATAGTTTTAGGTCTTGCCTTTAGGTCTTTAGTCTGATTTGGGTTGATTTTTGTGTATGGTGTAAGATAAGGGTCCAACTTTATTCCTTTGCCTGTGGACATTCAGTTTTCCAACATCCTTTGTTGAAGAGGTGCTCCTTTGCCATTGTGTATTCTCGGCCTCCTTCTCAGACATTCGCAGTTGCTTTTACTTTTTATGTTTTATAGATTAAGAAATCAAGATAATAATGTGCTTAAGGTCATCTAAAAAGTGGCAAAACCAGCATCCAAGCTAATCATCCAAAGCCTGAGCATTAACTTTCAGAATTATGGAACAGGAAAGGGAGGGAAAAATTTATAAACCTCTGGTGTGATTTTGACTGAATTCTTAATTTCGTTACCTATAGAGAAGATGATGGAGCAAGACTGGTGGCTTTTTATTTTTAATTTTTAATTTTAAAAAGACACATTTATTCAGCAGCATGATCAGACTATTACAGTTGGCAATCAACAGCATGGGTGCAGAAAAACTACACTAAAACCCTTTGTTGGAATGCTTCCCACTTTCCACAGGATAGAAACTAAGTTAACCTGTTATACAATCCGTCACAAACACAGTCCTCACGTTTTTCCCATTCACCTGAGCGTTGTCTAAAACGTGTCTTCTTCGTGGCAGCCAGGCCCTGCCACCACTGGGCTTGGCTGAGTTCACAAATCTGTTGTAACCTGTAGTTTCCCTGTCACTTCTCTGGCTCTCCTCTCCTGCTAAGTGTTGTAATTAAAAACTGGCAGTGATGGAAACCTCTGCCACTGCCACAGCTACTGCTGCTGCTGCTGGAACCGCCATAGCCACCTGGGTGTCATGGTTTGGCAAAGCATTAGCCTCCACCACCGTAGGGGCCAGAGCTTCTGCCTCCAAAGGCTCCTCCTTTCATGGGTCCAAAATTTGAAGATTGATTGTTGTAATTGCCAAAACCATTGTAGCTTCTGCCACGTCTAAAATTGCTTCCATCATTACCGAATCCATTATAACTGTCACCACTTCCACCATATCCACTACCACCATGGGTGCCACCAAAGCCACTTCAACCACTGAAGTTTGCCTCCGCCACCAAAGTTGTCATTCGCATCAAAACCACCTCCACGACTACCTCCAAGGTTTCTGGAACCACTTCGACCTCTTTGGCTGGATGAAGCACTAGCCATTTCTTGCTTAAACAGGGCTTTCCTTACCCCACGGTTGTAACCATTCACAGCAGAGTATTTCTGAGTGACAGTCTTGTCTACAGAGTCATGGTCATCAAAAGTTACCCAAGCAAAGCCTGTCTTTTTGCCACTGCCTTGGTTAGTCATGATTTCAATCACTTCAGTTTTCCCATACAGTTTAAAATGATCTCTTAGGTGATGTTCTACAGTGCCTTCTTTAATGCATCGATAAAAATCTTTTTCACAGTTAACAGGGCACCAGGGCTAGAGAATCTTGAGACAGCCCACTTTGGGTCCACGACTCTTTTTCCATCCACCTCTTGTGCCCTTGCATTCCTGGCTGCATTCGCTTCTTCCACAGTGGGGTTTGTGACAAATCCGAAGAATCTGGAGTGCTTGGTATTTTGATTTCTCCTCACCACTGGGTCTGTGAGTGTTCCCAATTGCTCCACCTGGCTCCTCAGACTCTCATCGGTGGCTTCAAATCTCAAATGTCTGATAAAGAGCTTCTGCAGCTGTTCCAGCTCTTTGGGAAACTCTGACTTAGACCTGATGACTGCAGGAGGGCAGGCTTGAATGATGCTTACTTGGTGGTGTCCACCGGCAGAAAGGAGTGATCTAACCAAAGTACCTCAGGGCTGGTGGCTTTTTAGTTTCCTATTGTCTCTTAAGTTCTCCAGTTCTTTGCCTTTTTAGCCCTGGTTGATATGGTCTTGTCCTGGAACTTGGATCTTGGCTCCGGAGAGGAGGTGTCTTTCAAAAGCTCTGCCTTTCAGAAGCTAGTCTCTTGAGCAGTTCCTCCAGCCCCTAGTGGCTTGAGTGATGTTGCCATGTGACAGCTGTCTGTGGCGAATCAGGCATTCCTTTTGCTCCTATTTCAGCCAGCTGTGTATTACCTGACGGGAAATTCAGTCTTCTTCCTGTCCTGGGAATTATGGTTGCTTGTGGGGCTGCCACCCTGCAAAAATGCTAATCCCTGTTACCTAATATAGCCGAGAAAGGCAGGTGCAAGCTACTCTAACTTAAAAGTACAGAGCATGTTCGTGTAATTAATATTTTCACCATGATGAAATGACCTAACTTGGAAGTATATGAAATGGAATTGTCCAGTTCCTGACTTACTAGCATGAAGAAATTCTTAGCTACGATACTGATCTTGTCAGGTATTTTCCTATTTTTTTTGGCCTTGAATTCTTATCAAGGAAATAGCACTTTCAAGTTTTTGTTTTTGTTTTGTAAAGAGAGGGGAGAACTAAGTGAACAAGACTGTAGATAATAAATTCCAGACCTGAGACTTTCTGGCTGCAGATCAACTTCTGATCAATGTATAAAGGTGGACAAACAGTCCTCATTTGCAAAGTGTTTTTATATCACTGGGTTAATGATATTTGCCAGTATCTTGTCTAGAAATATGCTTATGTCCCTGGTGTGTAATTTCAGCTGGAAGGGGAAACTTTCCTGACTTGAATTGCATTTTAATGACTTTTCTTTAGGTGGAGGACAGAGTAAATTTTCACAAGATGCAAAAATCTTCCTGAGGTCAATCTGAAAATTATCCTGTGGGAAAGACTTACTTAAAAATATATATAAATCTTAGGATGATGATTTAAAATTTGGTTTTGCTAGCTTCAGATGTCTCTAGTTATGAATATTTAATTTCTGTGAAATTAGTTTTGTTTTTTAATTGGTCAAAGGAGAATTTTTATTACTTTTACATACAGGAAACTCAACAGTGTACACTCAGCCCAGCTTGGTAGCCAGTTCCTTAGCCTTGGCCTTTTCCAGCTTGGCGATGCGAGCCACCGACTTGGGACCCAGGATGTTGTCTCCCTAGCGATGGTGGATCTCATCATATCTGTCATTGTAATCGGTCTGGATAGCTCCCAACAGCTTAGCCAGAGCCCCTTGGTCTTCCGAGTTAACCTGTGTGAAGGTGATGGCGGTGCAGGTGTTCCCGTGGACTAGATGCCCCAGCCTGGCCTTCCCCTTGATGATGCAGTAGGGGATGCCCACCTTCTGGTGGGCAGGAAAAGAACCAGCTCAATGGGATCCACATCATGTGCAATCTCTACTAGCTGGGCTTACTTGTTCTCCACCAGGGTGGTGACAGTATTAACCCCTGCTCGAAGGACAGGTGACCTCTTGGTGGGGACATCCCCTTGGCTGCCTGTTTTTTTCTCAGCCTGGGCATCTGGTCAGTCCTTGTGGGACAGCTGGGGCAGCTGCATAGCTGTTTGGCTGTCCAAGGCCGGGGTGAACTGGCTAATGGCAGGAGGCGCTTTCAGACACTCATAGACAATAACCCTTTGCCTTCGTAGCCGAATGTAGCAGGGCCATTTGACAGAGCGGGTGAGGCCCCTTTTGGGCTGGATGTCCTGTCCAATGTCAAAATTCTTGGGCCTTTCCTCAAACAGGAGATTCACCACCTTTTTGGCCTCCTGCTCCTTCACGGCAGCAGGGGCCAGCCTCGCCTTCTTCCCTGTAGACTTCTCTCCTTTGGGCATTGGGGCAGCAGGAGGAGAGAGCTTAATTTCTTTTTTTTTTTTTTGCACTTTTTATTTTAATAATTTTTAAAATTTATTTTTTAATTGTTCAAGTACAGTTTTGTGCTTCCCCCCCACCCCAGCCCAACCTCCCAGCCCTCCCCACCTCCCCCCCCCTTTATTGTCCATGTGTCTTCTATAATTGCTCCTGCAAACCCTTCACCCTTTTCCCCTAAAATGTCCTCCCCTCTCCCCTCTGGTCACTGTCCGCCTGCTCTCAATTTCAGTGTCTTTGGCTATAAACTTCTTTAGGAACGGTGGGGGGCAGTGCTAAAGGCAAGAAGGGAACGGCAGGGCGGTGCTCCTCCTGACGGCTGGAATCCATTTTTTCGGTTGTGCCATGTTGTCCTCTCTGCCCGCTTTCTTCCTTTTATGTTCTAGAGCCGCTGTTGTCTGGGAGTGGCCTGTGGGACCATCACGGGTATTCTCATGGGACCCCAGCTTATTCACTTACCACTTTGGGGACGACCAGCTTAGGACTTCAGCCTTCCAGGTCACCCATCTTACAGACACGATAAACCAGCTATAGATGGCTAAGTAGTAATTTGACACGAACGCAACTGTAATTAGGGACATGACTTGGACCAAATCACATCACTTTTAGGGCCTCAGTTTCCTTTTCTGTAAAATGATCTTGTTTGGCTATAACAGAAGACTTCTTATCTAATCTATGGTGATTTTTTGGAAGCTCAATTAGGGATTGGAGCATGGGAGTGGGTAGTCACTATATACCATATACTGTAATTTTAAAACTAACCGTAAGAAGTAGATCCTGATCCCCAAGGAATTTACAATCTAGTTTGTTTATTTAGCACCATCTATCCCGAGCTATTTGAGATGCTCCGTGGGCTGTGTGACCTCTAGCAAGTCACTCAACATCTCAGGGTTTCAACATTCATATTTGTAAACAGATGGAATTAAATTAGAGTCTCAAAGGGTCTTCCTGGGATTAAACTCTCTGATTTCTTCTGGGCCTATTGTGGCATAATCCAGAAGCTAGAACATTCAAGGCTGTTAAATCTTGTCGCTGCTGGAGCTGGGCTGCCCTGGGTCCAAATCCTAGCTCTGCCAGGGCCAGTGTAACCTGGGGCAGGTTCTGTGGCCTCTCTGTGTCCAATCAGGATGCTCTGTTAACACCAGGGTCATTGTGGACTAGTTGTGAATTAAGGCGCCTGATGCACTTAACACAGGCCTGGCACATGATTAAATACTCAAAAAAGTGGGCTGTCATTAAGTAAAAAAGTTAATCCTGTTCAGGAAGAGAGTGGTGTCACTTTCATTGTAGCTGGCAGGGTACAGCTTCTCTTGCAGCTTTTCTGAACAGGCTGCCTGCCTCACGAGCTATGTTCAATGTACCTGTGTTGACTGCCCTGCTAGGGTCCCTGTGCACTAGGCTAGCCCTGAGCCAGGTGGCATTAGAATGTGGGCTCCATTACATCACCTCTTCTGGAGGCATCCACCCCCTCTTCCCACCCCCACCATAATGCATGGACTGTGTGCTTCCTTGGGTCTGGAGTGGCTGTTATTGTCCTTCAAGGAGAGAGTGACCTCAGGGAGAAAGAAGACAAAGCTTTTGGGTTATAAATAGCTTCCTGATGAGATGCTCTTGCTATGGGCTTCTGATAATTATGATGATGGGAGCTGCTGGCTATAATCAAGTTTAATTGCTAAGGATCGTAGGGAGGTGGGCCTATGAACATATGTTCATGGGCTATTTTCACGCTTTCCTGTCCTATTCTAGATTTAACACTCTCTGATCAGGTCTCCAACCAGCAAGTTCTGCTAACTTCAGAGCATGTTGGGGTTCCTGGAGGGGACCTGTGACTCTCATGAATAGTCCACTTCTATCTTGGCTCGTGAGGTTATGATAGATGGGGAATGGGGTAGACAATGTGAGGGAGCGGAGAGCCAGTGCCTGGGAAATACAGATGTGGGCCTTCTTGATCTACTTCTCTCATAGAGGGAACACAGGATATGTTTGCGTGTGTATTTGAGTAGGGGGTGCAGGAGAAGAAACGGAGTGAGTGGGAGAAATAGCTACATTTTCAGGCTGGCTTCAAACTGCACCTCAGAAATGTGACCATATCTTGCTATCGCTGCAGTGGGAGTTTTTGCATTTCTCCAAATCCCTAGTTTTCATTGGTCAAACGGTAGTTCTCATTATCAAAGCCTCTTGTTTTTCCTTCTCTCTCTAACTAGTGAGTTCATGGCCTATTAGTGCTCCATGCAGAGTTTGCATGGCAATAAAGGCCTGATTAAATTATTTTTTAACATTTAATTACACTTATAAAAGGTTTTGCTTAAAAAGTTGAAAAGTGGTGATGTCTGAAAAAAAATTTGGATTCATATCAGTGAGCCATGTGGTTCGTGCCATGATATCACAGGCAATGGTCGAGTCACTAGTATTTGTTATTATTTGCTTTCTGTCTCTCCTGCGTGCACTGGCCCCAGCTCTCTCTCTATCCACTTTTGAGGCTTTCAGCTACCTGTAATAATACCTATCAACTGTCTCAGAAAAAGTCCGCAGGCTCCACTTCCTGCCCTAAATTCTCAACCAGCTTGCTCTGCCCTACTGCCTCCCACTCATGTTCACTGCTTAGGACGTTATTTTCTTCTCCTCACCCTGTCCCTATGGATTCCAGTGGACACTTTCCTTGGATCTTAATTCACCAGGATGCTGAGCTTTGCTCTTTATTAGCTCTTTCTGGCTGCTGGCCACTTCCCCTGTATAAAGACTGCTTGCTCAGCTCTCAGAAACTCTCTGGGCCCTGGGGCATGGGACTCCCTTGTCTTGGCCTTAATTCTGACATCAAAGCCACACATAGGTACTTAGCTGTGTACAGCTCATCTCCATAGGGGTTATCTTGTGTCTGTGGCTGGTGAACTCACTGGGTTAGGCACAACCCAGTATTAGTGAGGCTCATGACCATGAGTTATATGTGAGTTAGTCACCATTGCTCTGTCCCATAATGCACTGCCACCTTGTCCTGTCAACTTGCAAATGAGGTTACTTACTGACCTCCAGGAGGCAGGCAATAGGAGCGATGCTCACCCACTCCCACTGCAAAGAACAAACACAAAAACAAAATACAAAATCCCTTCTTCTTTATCCCCCGCCTCCAAAAAAGCCCCACTGCAGGTCATATACTCAATATTGGTATATGGAAAATGTATAATAATAATAATAATAATTAACTTGGCATAATAATGATGATATGGCAATTATAATCATCACCTTGTAAGTACCGCAGTCCTGCAAAGGCAGGGTGTTTACATGTTCTGACCCAGCTGGTTTTAAATGACTGGAATGATTCTAGGTCTTCTCAGAGTTTCTTTTCGGCATATCTGACTATGTCCTGAGAGATGGCTTGTCTTTTCTTGTTTGTTTGTTTCAAATTTGTATGCCAAAGAAAATGTTCACATGTTTTGCTGGCCATTGTATTTAGGTCAAAAAAGAAGTCTTTCTTTTCTTTTTTGGTTTTGATATCCTTTTATATATCCAAAAGATAAATTGTTACTCTCTCTAAGTTAACTAGGCTAAACATGCTGATTATCGCACATTTTCTTTAAGGAGTTGATGTCAGATTATGCTGGCTCCGTTTCGAACCTGTAGGTTGTCTTGCTTTAAGAGAAACTGATATGCAAAAATAAAAACGTAGAAAATACACTTTTTTTCAGGTGGGAAGGTGAATGTCTTACATTATAATTCATTTTTTTGCTATTTTATAAATTTCTTTAGCTATGATTGTAGAAAACATACTTTGTCTGCAGCTTTTAAGAGCATATCTATCCATTAAAAATCTCATACATGTATATTCTTTAAAATTTTTTTTCATTAAATTTATTGGGGTGGCATTGGTTAATAGGATCATATGTTTCAGGTACACATTTCTATGACACTAAGTCTGTATGCTGCACTGTATGCCTGCTACCTGCAGTCAGACCGTCTCTGTCACCACGTATCAGGTGCCCCGCAACCCCCACTCCCCCCTCCCTCTGGCAGCCACCACATCGCTGCCTGTTGCACACGTGTCTTCGAATCCGAGATATTTATTTCTCACTGATCACGGAATTTAGCTAATAAGTGCCTCTCTCCCATCTGAGTTTTCTTCTCCTTTTTTATTTGACATCATCTGTGATTTTAATTTGAGGGCTATTAATAGTTTCATTAATGTCACAATTCAAGCTTACCACTAAGTCTGTGGGTTCCCACTGGGACCTTCCCTAACTCTTAAAACATTATTGCTTGATTATTATCCTTTGCTTCAATTTACTCCTGCTGATTTAAAGACTTTTGACTGCTCTAACGTGAGTCAATCTGAATTAATGTTTCACAGAAGACCCTGGAAGGCCTAGAGTCAAATGCCTACCTAAGTTAATTTGTCTGTTCATTTACTCAATAAAAATTCTTTTTTTTCCAAAATAGCTAGATATTTTATCACTGATTTTATTACCTAATTTATGATTCATTCTTTCTTTTCTATTGTATTATATTAGATATATTATATTTTATATTGTATTGTATTAGAGATTTTTGTTATGAGATATACTCGTGTGAATATAATTTGAAAAATTCATTGGTTTCTCTTTTTTAGAGAAAATTGCCAGTGTGTTAATAGGCACATCCACTGATTTCCCTTGTGACTTTGTATAATCTAAGCCTACTGTGGTGATTAAATATCAGTTTTGTAAATATCAGTATAGATATGTCAAGGTCTGTGCTAACAGTGCTAGTCTCTAATACGTGAGTTTTTAATTTCGTTATTGTTAAATTAGGTTTTTAATGACCAGTTTATTTATTCACCATTTTTATTGTGTTTTTACCCATTTAATTTCCAGAATTTCTTCTTTATGAGATATTCCTTTTAGTTTCCTGTAAATTATTTAAGTTAGAATAAACTCAGTATATTTAACTTGTTAAACTCCCCTGTATATTCGGGTTTCCATTAAATGTGCTTTCCTTTCTTTCCAGCAAAGGATTCTTTTACTATCAGGGTTTTGACAGGATTCTTTGTAACTAAATAATCTTCCTCTCATAACATGCATTTTTCTCTTTATTAGAACTAGAATTTCTTATACCAAAAATTTCCAATGAACTTCCATTTTCCCCTACCCTACCTCGTGTATATTGTTTCTCTGATAAATAAATAGAATGTGTTCAAAGTTTCTACTGAAGCTTGCAGTGGCTTATGCTTCTGAGATGCACAAGTGCCTGTCAAACAGGTAAATGTAAGACTTTGAGACACAGTACCATCCCTTCAGTCAGCTGGCTATTAATAAACTGGAACCGTGTTTTGATAGTTGCTGAAGGGAGGCAGTATAGGAGCCTGGAAAGGAGTCGGGCGAAACCTGAAGCTTGAGGCTTGGAGTTAGATGCGGTCCCGCCACTTAATCATCCTGTGATCTTGAGTCACCCAGCTGTTCTGATTCATCGCATGCACTTGTGAATAGTAACTTGTACTCTACCTATGTCATACATGTGGCCGTAAGAAGAAATGAGAGACCTGAAGACAATGTCCTTTCATTCCGCAAAGGTTCATAGAAACACACTCTGTGCTGGATGCTGGGGTGTGACATGGAACAGGACTCCTTGGTGGAGCTTAGTCTGATGGGAGACAAACAATGCACAGGTAAAGCACAAGCAATTACAAATCATGCCGAGTGCTGTAAATACAGGGAACCATGTGGCATTGCATTTGGGGAGGCGGCATTTAATAAAAAGATCCCTAGAGGAAGCCATATGTAAGCAAAGGCTTAATGGATATTTGAGAACCATGACATGGAAAATGTAATGTCAGTACAGAATTCTGATATCAAAAACCTTAGAATGGGCTTCTTTCTTTCAGTTTCACTTATTCATTTATTTTATTCTTTAGATTCCACATATAAGTGAAATCATGTGGTATTTGTCGTTCCCTGATTGACGTTTCCCTGAGCATAACACACTCTAGGCCCATCCATGCTGACACACAGATGGTGGGATCCTAAAAATTTTTAATTTTTTATGGCTGAGTAATATTCCACTGTAGAATGTACCACAACTTTTTCGTCCACTTGTCTATTGATGGGCATTTGGGTTGCTTCCATATCTTGACTATTGTAAATAATGCTGAAAAGAACATAGTGTAGAATGAGCTTCTTAAACATATCTGATGATCATAAAAATGCAGATTCTTGGACCTACCTGTGTGGGGCTTCTGATTTAGTAGGGCTATGGTCATTTTCTTGAATCTGTACTTTTAAAAAGCTTCCCAGATAATCCTGGGACACTATTGTCCTGGAGAAATCCTGGTCAGAAACAACAATTTCCTTTCAAGGGAATGACCATGGCCTAGTCTTCTGGTACCTTGCTTCTCATCGACTGAGTGTAGTTTCCTACCTATTCTCTACCTTTTTGAAACTTCTGTGACAAAGGGCCGGAGCCTCCCGACACTGCTGTGGAGTGGTCCTTACTTCCCAACAGGTGAGGGGAAACTTCTGGATGCTATTTAAGAAGGGAAAGGGAGGTCTGTTTCTGGTGCATGTATTGAAATTCTGATACATAATATTGTATCCTTAAGTAGACTGCTGTGGGTCGTTTTGGAAATTTGGATGCTTTGGGTAACTATACCTATTGGAAACATTCAGAAATCTTCTACAAAGGCAAGCCTGGAGATTCCTCATAGCAGAATTCATCGTACTTTTCCCCTCTGCCTAGCTGTAATATAACTTTAATATATTTTAGCATGTATTTAATGTAATTGAGTAGTTTTAAATATGGAATTAGTACTAGCTCTGATGTTGGGCTCTCCTACGGTCTTAGCAAAGCTCAGTCTGAGTCAAAAGGCACCAGGAGCCCCTTCCTCTTTTCTCCCCCATTCTGGGGTGTTCAGGGAAGCCAGCAGCAGTGTATTTGAGAACAGAGTAGCCACTGGGATTTACCAGCGAGAGGCTGTTAAAAAATTTGTTTGTTTTCTATGCTCCAAGCAGCATTCTGTAAAGGTTGGTTATTAGCAGTCCGGTTGAGTTTAGTGGCTGGTAGAGCGTGTCTAGTGGGAAATATTCATTTGAAACACAGCTTGTCCTTAACTGGAGAACGGTCTGAAGAGTGATTCTTAGTGGTCTCAGAGTCTGAGCTCCAGGTCACCTTTCCTGCCCAGTGATTGCTGCCTTTAGGACCATCGAAGCCTGAAGCATGTTGGTTGTTTCCTGGTGAGAAGGAATTAACATGTGGTCTCTGAACATATTTATCTTTATAAAGCACCTTGGGATTGTGAGGGGTCACCCTTTATGTGGGGAAACCCAGACTCTTCCAGGTTTCTCTGGCAGGGGACCTTCAGGTGGGCTGAGTAACTCACCGATGAGACTGACATGCCTGTTCACTTCTCCCTGAGCTATTTCACTTCTGTTTTTGCCTCATTTTCACGTCACTCTGAGGCCTAGGGGTAGGCTGGGTAGCCTCCACTCTCTGGGCTAACAACTATGGAACAGATGACCCCTTCCCTGGTTTTCTTTAAAATAGACTGCAGCTTGTAAAAGATAGGGAAATTCCGTATTTTTTGGACTATAGGAGGCACTTTCTCCCTTCCAAATTTGGGAGGAAAATAGAGGTGTGGTGCTGGAGTGGGATCACAGGAGGCAGGAGCAGGTAATATTTTATCCCCTTTTTTTGCTTCAAAATTTTTTTCCCTATTTTTCTCCTCTAAAACCCAGGTGCGTCTTATGGTCCGGTATGTCTTATGGTCTGAAAAATATGGTAAACTCAGAAAATACAAGAAACTGTTGATTTCTAAGGAATAGATTTTAGATCCTAACAAAAATGCCTTGCTTCTAGGCTTGGTTTTATCCTACGTCCTCTCTTGGGAATTCTAATATCTACACCCAGAGGATAATGAAAAGCTCACTTATACCTGGACAGGTATAACATCTACCCTGGGCTCTGATCTGCTTCACAAGGAAGGCATGTCTTATAAATATTCCCTTTTCCCTATATCAAGATTCCTATATATCAGGATTTCTTTGTGGCTGCTCCCTCCCTTCTTCTTCTCCCTGATAGAGGGTGAAGAGGTGAGGGTGGGACATATCTGGCTGCTGGAATCCCTTGGGAGGTGTAGGATGGTCTTTTAGCTAGAGCTCTGAGTACCACAGGAACCAAGGACCAAGCCCATGATGTCAGATGGCAGGTGTGGTAGAGAACAGGGGAGGGAGGGTGCAGAAATGTGTAAATCCCACTCTTCTCTCACTGAAATTAGAGATGGTAAGAGAAGATGAAATATACACCCATCAGATGATAACAGTGCTATTACTGTCATTGGATGCTGTCAAACTCCCAGGAGGGAGACATTCTTGTGGCTGAGGCTGGCAGGAGGCCACCTTGAGGGAGGGGCAGGCCTGGGCTGGTCCAAAGAGGGCGAGAGGGATATGATGGAAACAGAAGACGAGGAAGGGGGAAAGGTACTGCGTGGAGCTTGGCTCAGTTTGGCAGGAAGCGAGAGTCTTCCTGGATGAGCGTGGTGGTGTGTTTGGGCCAGATTTTGGAAGGCCCAGAAGGTGCTGTGACTTGTAGATGATACTTTTACCCCAGGCTTTTTGATCCAATAATGCCAGCTTGATTTGACATCTTCTAGTTGAACTTTTATGAAAAATTGCCCCAGTGTCCATTTTCACTTAACAGAAAGTGAAAATAGATAAAATCGAGAGCATATAAATTGTCCTCTGGACTGTTTCTTAATGTTAAGATTCATTGGGTTTTCTGTATTATCATTGGGAATAGAGTTGAGGGATTAATTTATGATGAGAAAGTTTTTCTCTTTGTGTGTATGTTTCTTCTTTTGAGGAACCTAGTCTCAGTGAGAGCTTAATTGTCGTAGGGTAACTGATTTTTCTAAGTTCGAGGGGACACTGGGGGTTAATTGGGCTTTGTTTTCATTGTAGGGAGAAGTAATATGTTGCCATGTATCATAATTCTAAGACTTGAAGGAAACTTGACAAAGTAATCCGTTCCCCCGTAAAATGCTTGAAGCACCTTAAGGGAATTGCTCACAAATAAAGGAATTGTAGAATTTCCTGGGTTGCATTAATCTTAAAAATAATCTAGACCAGTGGTTGTCCAGCCTTAGTGAGCACCAGAGTCACCTGGAGGGCTCGTTGAAACCCAGGTTGCTGGGTCCCCCTCCCCTCAGTGAGTCTAGTTCAGTAGGTCCAAGGCAGGGTCTGAGAATTGGCATTGCTGTCCAGTGTCCTGATGATGCTGGTGCCCCTGGTCTGGTGACAATTCCCTTTGTTCTACAGGACACTAGTTTCACAGGCTTCGCTAGGTCGGCTCATTAGTTTATCGACTCAAGAAATATCTATGGTAATCCCAATCTTCTGAGACAGTGTTTTAGGTGCTGGGGGTTACAACAATGCCAAAGACCAATTCTGGGCTCCAGAAGCCTCTATTCTGGTGCAGGAGGCAGCCAGTGTGTCATGTCACTGGAGGCAGGGATGAGGGCTATGAAGAGAAGGACACCAGGTAGGACTCCGGAGGAGAGCAGTGGTCAGGGAATGTCTCTTTGGGGAGACAGGTTATCCAGGCAGAGGTCCAGTCTGACTGGAGTAGAGGGAGCAAGAGGAGGGAGAGCGATCAGAGAAGGAGGAGGTCACTGAGGAGTCGCACTGAAACATTCCAGTTAACCACGTACGTTCAGGAAACGCTGGTCTCAAAACATTAAATGTTTTTCTTTCTTTCTTTTTTTAAATTAATTTATTGTTGTTCAATTACAGTTGTCTGCATTTTCTCCCCTCCCCTCCCCCACACTCCGCCCAAACCCACCTCCCTCCCTTGCTTCCACCCTCCCCCTCAGTTTTGTCCATGTGTCCTTTATACTAGTTCCGGAAAACCCTTTTCCCCACTGTCCCCTCCCCCTCCCCTCTGGCTATTGTTAGATTGTTCTTAATTTCAATGTCTCTGGTTATATTTTGCTAGCTTTTTTCTTTTGTTGATTATGTCTTAGTTAAAGGTGAGATCATACGGTATTTGTCCCTCACCGCCTGGCTTATTTCCCTTAGCCAAATACTCTCCAGTTCCATCCATGCTGTTGCAAAGGGTATAAGCTCCTTCTTTCTCTCTGCTGCGTAGAATTCCGTTGTGTAAATGTACCATAGTTTCTTGATCCATTCATTTACTGATGGGCACTTAGGTTGCTTCCAGCACTGGGCTATTGTGAATTGTGCTGCTATGGACATTGGGGTGCATAGGTTCCTTTGGATTGGTGTTTCAGGGCTCGTAGGGTATAATCCCAGCTGTGGAATTGCTGGGTCGAAAGGCAGTTCCATTTTTAGTTTTCTGAGGAAGTTCCATACTGTTTTCCACAATGGTTTCACCAGTCTGCATTCCCACCAACAGTGCACTAGGGTTCCCTTTTCTCCACAGCCTCTCCAACACTTGTCTGTTGATTTGTTTATGATGGCCATTCTGACCGGTGTGAGGCAGTATCTCATTGTGGTTTTAATTCACATCTCTCTGATGGCTAGTGAAGCTGAGCATCTTTTCATATGTCTCTGGGCCCTCTGTATGTCCTCCCCAGAGAAGTGTCTGTTCAAGTCTTTGCCCATTTGTAATTGGTTTTTTTGTCTTCCTGGAGTGGAGTCATATGAGTTCTTTATATATTTTGGAGATCAAACCGTTGTCTGAGGTATCATTGGCAAATATGTTTTCCCATATGGTTGGTTCTCTTTTCATTTTAATGCTGTTTTCTTTAGCCATGCAAAAGCTTTTTAATTTGATGAGGTCCCATTTGTTTATTCTTTCCTTTATGTCCCTTGCTCTAGGGGGCATATCAGTGAAGATGTTGCTGCATGGGATGTCTGAGATTTTTCTACCAATGTTTTCCTCTAGGACTTTTATGGTGTCAGGAAAAAAATCCCATTTGATACAGCAACAAGAAAAATAAAGTACCTAAAAATAAACCTAACCAAGGAGGTAAAAGACCTGTATTCAGAAAACTATGCAACACTGAGGAAGGAAATTGAGACACAAACAAATGGAAGCATGTATTGTGCTCATGGATTGGGAGAATTAAATTCATCAAAATGACCATACTACCCAAAGCTATCTATAGATTCAATGCAATCTCTATCAAAGTACCAATGAGATATTTCACAGATATAGAACAAACATTTCAAAAATTTTCTGGAACCATAAACGACCCTGAATAGCTGCTGTAATTTTGAGAAAGAAGAACAAAACAGGAGGGATCACAATACCTAATATCAAACTGTATCACAAGGCCACTGTAATCAGAACAGCTTGGTACTGGCATAAAAACAGGCTCATAGACCAATGGAACAGAACAGAGAGCTCAGAAATAAACCCAAGTCTCTATTGGCAATTAATATTTGACAAAGGGGGAAGAAGCATAAAATGGAGTAAAAATAGCCTCTTCAACAAATGGTGTTGGGAGATCTGGACAGCTACATGCAAAAAAATGAAACTCGATCACCAACTTACACCATACACAAAAATAAATTCAAGGTGGATAAAAGACTGAAATATAAGTCGTGACACCATAAACGTTTTTCTTTATTGCAGAATTTCTTAGAGCCTTTACTCTGCTGAGAGCCATTATGAATTTCCAGGAGAGGACTAAGGCATTTGTCCTTCTCAAATTTAAGACTGCCACAAAACATTTATCTCCACAGGTATCTCAGAGACTAGTGTTCTTTGAAATCCTTTTGGGAAGTCTTCATCTTGTGTTTCCTCCCTCATTTTCCAGCCAAGGAAACTGAGGACCAGAGAAATTTGATGACTGGTGCAAAATAATGAAGCTTGAGGTGACGTGGTGTGGTGGAAAGGACACCGAGTTTGGACGTAGAAGACTACACGGGAGACTTTGCCGTTCGCTGTAACGCATTGTTAGTGGGGGACCTGGTGCCGTCACCCAAACTCTGTGGGGCTCATGAAATGAGGGGATTGCAGTGTCTCTTTCTAATGACCCCGGAGTCACTTGGAGTGTGTGGCTACTGGTTGTATTGTTTGGGTTTTTGCGTGCTGAGTTTGTGTCAGCTGAAGCAAAGGAAAAACCTTGGGCAACACATGTAGATATATTCATCAAATACTACTATTTAGATTTTTTTTTTTTTGCCTGCAAATGGATACACTTCACAGACTAGTAATTAAAATAAAATCTGCCAGAGAATGGAAAACTCTAAATGATAGAATGTTGGTAAAGAAATTAAGAAAGGTAGAAAGACTAAGAGCTATGGTAATGTACTTTGCTGAAGAATGTTTTAACACGGCTTTTAATTTTAATGAAATCATAATTGATTTGAAAGTAAATAGTAAGTCACAACAGACAAAACTTAACTTTTTCTCGTGTGCTTTCTGAGGAACTGATGAGGGAAGGACAACCAAAATAAAACTTGGACTTCAGTCTGTTATCGCTTGGGTCATATTGGACTGGGGCTCTCCGAGCTCTTTTCCCTTGAGGATTTTACAGCTCTGTTAGTTTAAGCTGGTGTCATCAATATACCTTTACAGCTCAACTAATTTCATCTGTATTTGCCTTAAAGAGATATTAGCAGTAGAATCTTTGTCAAAGCGTGGCCTGGAACTGAGGGCTCCGAGACTCAGGAAGAGCCCTGTGAAGTCAGAGGTGCTCAAAGGTGTGGGTTGTCCCCCATTCTGTGCCCTTGGCAGAGGATGCTCCTGGCCCCCTTGTGGTTGGGTGGGGCCATGTGACAAGTTCCGACCAAAGAGTCATTTGTAGTAACAGGTGCTACTTCCAGGCCAGAGCACATAAGTGCCAGGACAAGACCCTCCGGAGCGTTCTTTTTCTCTGTCACAGGACAACAACGTTCTGGTGCCATCAACTTGGGTTCTGGAATCAGAAGTCACGGAGCAGGTCCCCCAGATGACCCTTGATAGATTATTAATTGTGAGCAAGGATTACACCTTTGTGTTTAATCCCTACAATGTTTTGGGTTGCTTGTTATAGCAGCATAATGTAGCCTCTCCTGACTATTGGATTCAGTGAACTAGGGAAATCTGAAGAGACCGAGGAACAAGTAGCTACTGGGAGAATAATTATTTTAATGAAAAGATGCCTGTTGGCAGCCTACCCTCCCTCTGACCTCACCTTAATGGACTTTTCCTAAGGAATTCTGCTGTTCCTGTGAGTAGCAAACTTTAAAGACTTGGTTAAAAAGTGAATGAATGGGTATAGGTGTTCATATGGATATACATTATGTGTTCATATGGATATACATTTTGCGTTTATATGGATATACATTATGTGTTCATATGGATATACATTATGTAAGCACATAGTGCAAGAGGCAATACATTGCGTGGTGGCTAAGATCCCAGGTCAGGCTGAGTTGCCTGGGCTTAGAACCCAACACTGCATTACTTTGGGCAGGTTTCTTAAGCTATCTGGGCTTCTCTATCTGAAGAAGGGGAAAATAATTGTGCCTATCTCATAGGGTTGTTAGAAAGAATAACTTTATTAATGTATGTCAAGAGATTAGGCCAGCACTTGGAGTAATGGCAGTCATATCTTAGGCATTTTTTTCCCTCTGCCTCCTCCCTTCCCTTCCTGTTGTTATCACTGACATTTAAAAAAAGACTGAAGGATGCAGTGTTGAAGTAGTCATCTCTGGGTAGCAGGATTCTGAGTGATTTTTATGTTTTTAATTCTTTTTTTGACATCAAATTTGCAGTGAACTTGAGTTCTTTATAAATAGCTCAGATACTTTCAGATGCTCCTCAGTTCACCATTACTGGGGGAACAATCCAATTTCCTAGCTTGATATGGAAGATTCTCTATATTTGCTCTTTCTCTGTTCTCCCCAATATTACATCTTTACCTTATTGATGGTCTTTTTCCTACCGTATTTCTGTACACGAGTATCTTCGCCCTCCTGTTCCCTTTATGTCTAAATTTTACTCATCCTGAAGCTTTTGCTTAAATATATCCTTGCCCAAAGTGTTCACATTTCGGCCTTTGTGAATTGCGGTGGCACTTTTCTGTTGATTGGCAGTTCATCACACACCAGCCTGCATTTTTTTTATATTGAAATGATATTAATCTCCATGTCTTTTAACATTTCATGTGTTTATCTCCTGTCCCCAACTAAATTGTACTGTTTCTTAGGGTGCTCACATTTTTAACGCCCACTGTCCTGCAGAAGATGGGTGATATAAAAGATATTGATTGATGACCCTATATATTCTTAATATTTAATAAAAATAGATGCTTGAATATAAAGCCTGCCTTTTTTAAAAAAAGGAAGGAGATTTCAATTTAGATCTTTTATTTTTGACTTTTCTATTTATAATGTTGTTTATCCTGATGGTCTGAGCTTCTTTTAATGGTCAGATCAATATTTGCTTGACTCTCTCTGAAAGCAAGCCTTCTGTGATTTACCGATTAGAAAAGGGCATTAAATTGTTGAGTATGTAGGATTTTTTAAATGAAATAAACTCCAACTAGTAAAATCAGTGACGGGGAGCTTAGGACCCAGATGCTACTGCACGAAACCCTGAGCTCCTGACGGAAGGTGCTGTTTCTCAGTCGTCTGCCCAGTCCCAGTACCTAACACGGTGCCTGGCACATGGTGAGTGCTGAATGTGCATCATATGAAAAAACTGCAGACCAGCACTGCAGACTTGGGGAAAAATCACTTCTCACATATGTTCAATGTATTGAATATTTGTCATGAATTCATATTTTTCTCCTCAGTGAACAAGCAAAACACAATTTTTAATGGCTGCAACTTAACAATCAAATACTTTCTTTAAAAAAACCTCTCACTCTCTGCTATGAGCTGAGTTATGTCCCTCCAATATGAACAATGAAGCCCAGCTCCCAATGTGACTGCACTGGAATTAGGGCATCTAAGCAGATAATTAAGGTGACATGAGGTCAAAAGGGTAGAACTCTAATTCAGTAGGACTTGTGTCCTTATAAGGACAAGAAGTGACACCAGAGCTTTCTCTCCTCACACCTGCAGAGAGGAAAGGCCATCTGAAGACACAGTGAGGAAATGGGCATCTGAAAGCCAGGAAGAGAGGCCTTAATAGAGACTGAAAGTGTTGGTGCCTTGATCTTGGACTTCTAGTATAGAACCATGAAAAAATAGATTTTGGATCTTTAAGCCAGCCAGGCTATGGTATTTTGCATGTCAGCTTGAGCTAAGAGATCTCCTGACTCAGTATAGACACATGTTGGATTTATAGCACCTACTCATTTTATTGTGATGCTGGCATCCTGACTTGCAGAGATTTCACAGTTGTTTCTCCCGTCCTTGCAGAGTGATAATGCTGGCCAACTATATGCATACCCTCACCTCCAATTTCTGCTTCCTTGAAACCTTACCCCAGGACACCCAAGGCTGGCCCTTCCCAGGTGGTGGGTGGTGATGGGAGGGAGCCCAGTCAGTAACGAAGAGAGAGCAAGTGGATGTGATCAGAGAACCGTTGGGCTTGGGGACTGAGGGGCAGGTTTAGGAAGCCTCAGCTCTGGACCATTTGGTGGCCCAGAACAGGGAAGTCCCAGCCCTTTGCTCTTCTTCCTTCCTTCCTTCCTCCCTCCCTCCCTCCCTCTTTCCTTCCTTCCTTTCTTCCCTCCCTCCCTCCTCCCTTCCATTAATAATGTTAGTACATTTGAAGGGAATGCGCTATAGCATACTGGCAGCCTTGGCAACGGCTCTTTGTTCCCTTCAGATGCCCTGTCAGGCCTGTCTCTGGCCTTCGTTCTTCCAGTTCCCACTTTCCCAGTTGCTGAGGGAACTTCCTGAGTTGTAGTTATGTTTATGGCCCCTCAGAATATTAAAGGGCTTTCTTCACCAATCCACCTGCCTGCTGACCTTCACCTGCTGACCTTCACCCTGAGTGTCCTTGACCTTTGAACGTCCCTGTTGGTTCTCCTCCTAGGGTTTTTTGTTTGTTTTGTTTTTGGTGACACGCCCAGCACTATTACTTGTTGTGTACTGTTTTGGAGAGTACCAGTCAAAATTTTTCACAAAACACACAGCAGATGGACAAAAGAGAAGCCGACGACTGTGTCGACAGGTTTACTCTGGTCACTGGCTGAAGGTGGCTGTGCTGTACGGTGGCTTGGGCTCTTGGCCAAGAAGAACAAGGGGTGAGGGCTCCCAGGCCAGTCCCTGCTGCTTGAAAACAAAACATGTTTCTTGGGTGATGGATATGCACACAGAGAAAACGGAAATAGATTATTGTATGTATACAAATAAATGTATATATTTGAGGCAAATTCAGAGACATAGTATTTAGATGGATTCACACTGTTTGGTATCCTTAAATTCAGTATGAATGAATTCCAGGGTCATGCTGAAATACTTATACTCAAATACTTGTCTCAGGGTCTGCTTTTTTAGATATATATATTTTTTACTTTTATCATCATTTATTTCATGCTGAATTTACTCCCAGGCCACATGTTTTTGTTTGTTCGATTTCTTCTGTAATATATTTTTCCTCTGTGCGGCCTCCTCGTCTGGTTTAGGAACAATCCGCTTTTTTTCGGTAGGATTATCTCTCTCAATGTGGCAGGGAGAGCTCGTGTATGCATTAATCCGCCCATGAGCTCTGTAAGTTCTGCGCCTCACCTTGGGACCTCTATTCACCTGGATGTGCTCAATGACCAGAGCACCTACGTCTAACCCCTGAAGTGCAGCATCAGGCTCTGCATGTTTAAGCATGTGCCGTAAAAACTCGGCACTCCTTTGGGGCCGCTGACCCTGTGTCCAGCCCCGCTGTTAGGCCAGGGCACACCTACCCACTCCACCGCTGTAACGACAGAATGGCACACGTAGCTTCTGCAAAGTGACATCCTTCAGATTCTTGGGGGCTTTTTGAGTGTGCATACCTTTGATGGCCTGGGCAGTTTCTGTGTGTTCTCAAAGTGAACATGAACATTTGAACCTCTTGATTTGTGTGATTTTGAGAGGTTTTCTGGTTCAAGTGAACAGAGAACCATTTCAGAGGTCACCTCAGTTTGCTTTTGGGAAGAGCTCTTAGGGCCTGCTTCTGGGGGAACCCAGCCTAGGACATTTGCTACAGCAAAGACTTGCGTATTTATGAGAAGATAATTTTCAACTGTACTAAGACTATGGTTTTAGTTGGCATGCTGCCCTTGTTCTGTAATTAAAATGTGCAGTAGGGAAGCATCTTATTTAAAGAGTAAAATTATCATACATCATATTGTTACAATATCTGATTCATTGTTTGAACTAAATGGATATTAAAAATGATATGATAATGATACCCATCCCCACCGCCGCCCGCCGCCGTGTCTCACTTTTTCATTAAACAGTAAATAATTGCTTCCTCAAAAAAAAAATGATAATTACATGTGCAATCTGTTTATACCAGGGTTGTTAGAGTGAACTATTCACTGGAAGGTATAAGGGATTATTATTATTATCATCACTCTAGTCTCGTACATTATAATACTTGTGACTCTTGGAATATCCCATTTATAAAAAACAATCTCACGGTATATAATGTGGGTTGGCAATTTTCAAGCTGAGGTGGCAGGGTTTGGATGAGAACTAATCCAAATGACTAGGGTAAAGGTGGAGTGAGGACACCGGATCACGGAAGCTGCTCGTGGTGACCGTGGCTGAGGACGGGTGATAAGATTTGCACAGGGTCTGTCTGCCTGTTTCAGACTCAGCGAATTACTATCCAATTCAATACGAGCACTCTGAGCCCTTTCACAGCCTTTTATTTTTTAAATCAAGCTTTTTTCTCATAGTGGTAATTAGAATAAGCATAAATTTCATAATTATGGGATAAGTATGCAGAAATTTATGAAAAGAAAGGCTGTTTTAAAGGGATGATTGTCAACTTACAATTTTTGTCAAATGAGCAGAACTGGTGAATAATCTAAGGCTTGATCCTGTGGCTTTCTAAATCTCCTGAAATAATATGAAATTATGTGATTTTGTTTTTAAGTCTACCTCTTAACTTACCATGCAGACCTTTAATCATATTAAATCCTATAATCAGAGAGAGAGAAGTAATGTTTAAAAAGAGGAGGCTGGTCAAATAAAGGGCTAATAACAATTTGGGCTTAATCTGAGAGTTAGGAGGGTATTTTTAAAATTTATTTCATTTTTATACCTTTTAATTGAATTTATTGTGGTAACATTCTTTAATAGGCTTATATAGGTTTCAGGTGTGCAGTTCTATAATACATCATCTGTACATTGTATTGTGGTTCACCACCCCAAGTTAAGTCTCCTTCTATCACCACTTATCCCCTCTTTTCCCTCTTCTACCCTCACCCACTCCCCCTGGGTGTTTCTTAATTGGTTGAGTAAAACACCCTCTGGAGGACACATAGCCGGTACCTGACATCCGTTCTCAGATTCTAGCTCTTGTAGTCATAATTGCAAACATTTTCTACTGCTACTACTCCTTTCCTATTAATTTTATGTTCTATTAATTACCATGAAATCCGAAAGTTTTTTGGATTGCAACTCAGCTTGCAACTCATTTTATGGAAAAATTAGGTCTGATTTGACAGAGGCTGGTTTTTAAATCATACTTAGCATGAATATTCATTCATTTTTTTTTGCAGAAACAATAGCATGCTTGATTTTGGAGCACCATTCCACATTCTGCTGGGGGAGTTACATAGTATACAGCATTATTCACCCTTTTCATTTTGTAAAACGTGAAAAATTCTTAACTGCAAGACACATTTAACCTCACATTTGGGCTCAGGGATTGGGGACCCAAGTTCATGTTATTATCTCACATGGACAACCTTGATTAATTACAATAGCACATAAGCAAACACAGAAGACGATGTCTAGGGCTGTCTGCGAGGCTAATGGCTTCTTTCAGTTCAGTGGGAGAAGCTACAGCTCAGTCATGATCATCATGTGGCAGAAAGAAGTTGGATATTCAAAGCAAACCAGTGTTAGTCATAGGGCGCTCCAGAAAAACAGAACCAATAGTATATATGTATACACTTATGTATAAATATTAAAAAGTAAATATATATACTTATATATTATATGAGGTCTGTCTGGAAAAAGTTCAGCCATCATTAATATAATGAGAACGGTTTGCATGACATCGATGTAACCTGGCAGCCAAGGAGAGTGGACTGGAATGCACAGGCATGAACAATGATGACTTCACTGTACTAGTCAGTGGGGGCCGGGGACACCATTGAGTGAGCATGTGTACTGTGTGGTGGTTGCATTCAAAATGACTAAGTGAGTAGAGAAACAAATCTGCATGAAATTTTGAGTTAAGCATGAACATTCCTCCATGGAAACTACTCAGGTAATTCAGCTATGGGCAACTGCTGATTGGCAGCTTCATCACCACAACACTCCCACTCATGCGTCATGTCACATGCAGAGATTTTTGGTAAAACATCAAATCACCCAGGTCACTCAGACCCTCCTCAGCCCAGATTTGGTGTCCTGCAAGTTCTGGCTTTTCCCAAAGCTAAAATCACTTTTGAAAGGGGATAGAGATTTCAAACTGTCAGTGAGATTCAGGAAAATATGATGAGTCAGCTGATGGCAATTGGGAGAACTGTGTGAGGTCTCAAGGTGCCTACTTTGAAGGGGACTGAGGTGTCATTGTCCCATGTACAATATTTCTTGTATCTTGTGTTTTCTTCAATAAATGTCTCTATTTTTCATAGTACATGTCTGGATACCTTCTGGACAGACCTCTATATGTATATACTTTATATATATGGAGAGAGAGAGGGAGAGAGAGTCAGAGAGAGAAACAGCATGTGAGAGATTGAGATTTATCACAGGAGTTGGCTCACATGGTTATGGAAGCCCGAAGTCCCACAATCTGCCATTTGTAAGCTGGATAACCAGGAAAGCCAGTGGTATATTTCAGTTTGAGTTTGAAAGCCTGACAACTTGGGAAGCTGCTGGTGTAAGTCCAGGAATCCAAAGGCTCAAGAACCAGGCACTCTGATGTCTGAGGGAAAGGTAGAAATCCCAGTTCAAGAGGAGAGAGAGAGAGAATTTGTCCTTCCTCTACCTTTTGTTCTATTGTGGGGTTGGATGGTGCCCACCAACCTTGATGAGGGGGATCTCTTTCCTCATTTTACTAACTGGAAAGCTAACCTCCTAGAAACACCCTCACAGACACATCCAGAAATAATGCTTCACCAGCAATCTGGGCATCCCTTAGACCAGTCAGGCTGACACATAAAATTAACCATCGCGTCTTCCAGTGGGGGAAAAGGATTTGTCAGTTTGGGGTACGGATAGGTCTGAATTTGGTTTTTCAGAAATGTATCAGAAGTTAGAAGGAATAAATTTACACTGACGTGTCACAACACTAGATACCATGAATTGAAATGATGGAAGGTTCCTGATTTCATGCTTTGCATATCCGTCTGTCTGAACTGGTGGGGAAGCAATGAGGCAAATCCCTGCGGGGACTGCTCAGCCCTGGGTCATGAGGGAGTTTCATGCCTTCTCCCGTTGAGGCCAGTTTGCAAATTCAGTCTATTAACATTTTCAGCGAGCCTTCACTTACACTTCCAAAATCATAGATAGTCAAAAAATGGAACCTTAACTGTTTACTGTTTTCTTGGACAGAGTAGTCATTTACTTGATGTCATCAAGCCTTGTACTTAATATCTTCCAGACTATTTAAGTTATTCAAGGATACATTAACTCAGATCTTCCGTCATATATTTGACATAAACATAATTTTCCCTCAATTTTCTAGATACTCTTAGGCAAGGTCATTATTTGAGGGGCTCTAGATTACCAGATGTGTGTTTTACCTTTTCATTTCTCTCTGTGTGTATGTGTTTCCCAGATCATGGAAATTTTACTGTCTTGAAGAGAATCAATAATTATTTCTAAGTTTTCTCATTAATTAATAACATCACCAAAATTCCACCTGAGCTGCAGATGTATGACACTTAGGAAAACTTGGTGCATAATATAATGAAGTGTAGTTTAAGCACAGCTTAGAATTCTTATTTTTAAAAATCATCTTAGCAAGTATCTGCTTTTCCCCCCTGTTACCATATTTGCCTATTGGTGAAACTTCCTGACAGTAGTTGAAAACTGAAGGATTGGATGGGTCCTGAGGTTCAAGAGACAGTGGTAAATCTGTATCATTGAGAGTGAACTAAAATTTAAAAATGTTGCCCCATAGCAAATGATATTATTTTTCCAGGCCATCCCTAATACAAAATGCAGAACTCTTAAAAAGTATATGAGAGAATTAGACAGAACTCAAAACTTTTTTTTCTGATCACAGTTGACATTTTTATATACTAGTTTGGTATTTTTAGAAGTACATTAATTTCCCATTTTGAACTATTTAATATTACATAATAGCTTTATTATCTCTAGTCAGGTCTCAGAATTAATGCTCTATAAGTGATGAAATTACTCTAGAAATGTCCTTTAGAACTTGACAAAGTGTGTGAGTAAATTTGAAAATTTTATAGTGTAAATTTATGAAAATATCTTGAATAACTTTGCTCTGAAAATTATAGTAGCTACTATGACAATTCAGAATTTTCTTTCTACAGATTAGGGCTTAGCGTTGTGATGCCTTGGTGTTATTTGGCTGTTGTATAAAGCAGCATCTTTCTCTGGGAGAACACTAATGATGGTTTGTTTTTTCTTATGGTTTGATTTTGATATTTGTTGTGTGAAGTGAGATTTCATTTGTGATTTCACTGAAATCACCTGGGAGGCTACGTGGTGTCATGTGAATGTTTAGACTCTAGATGCAGATGGTCTTGAATCTAAGATTGAGGCTTGGGGATATATTTTTCCTTAATATTCAAAGGTCAGAATCCTTCTGGAAAGTGGGAATTCATTAAACTTATCATTCAAGTATTTTGGGGGAGGATTTAGTATCGTGTTTAAAAAGCACAGGAGAAGCACTTAAAGTATTAGTTTTTTTCTTCCATTTCTCTCTTTAAGTCTTCTCAAATTCTTATTGGAATCACTATTTAGTCCTTATTTTGGTAATTATCTTTTCTTGTGTCTTATCTTTTCTTCTTAAGAAAGAATTCCCGACAAACTTTTTATAGGAAAGGAAATGGCTCTTTTTATCACAAATAACATTTAAAATAAAAAAAATCAATTACAGTTGACATACAATATATTAGTTTCAGGTGTACAGCCTAGTGGTTAGACGATTATGTACGAAGTGACCCCCTGTATGTCTTGTAGCCACTCGACACTATGTGTAATTATTCCAATAACCTCGGCTACAGTCCCTATGCTGTACTTCACGCCCCCATGACTATTTGGTAACTGTCAGTCTGTGCTTCTTAAGCCCATACCTTTTTTTTTACCCAGTCCCCCAACCCCCCTTCCATCTGGGATCCATCAGTTTGTTCTTTGTATTTTGAATTTGATTCTGTTTTGTTTGTTCTTTTTGTCTTTTTTGTTTTTTTTAGATTCCATATATATATCACTCATAATATTTAACATCAGGTTTTTCATGCAGTGTAATTTCAACAAGTAACTATTTATTGATGAGTCATTAGAGAATACAGTGCTTTGGGTAACTAAAAATTCTGGTTATTTGATAGCCAGCTATGTGAATTCCATATCCGAAGACTTCAATAAATACATTTAACACTAAAATGATACTGAATGTAACACCGCCATTCTTTGGTGGCTCTGAAGATACTTTAAAGTCTTGTATTATCTCAGAATCATAATTTTAAGTATCAAGTTAGGTATAATAATAGAAGTAGTAATGATAATTGTTATAACTGACATTAACTAAGCACTTAGTAAGTGTTAAGGGTTTTATATGCATTATCTCATTTATTCCCTCAATAACTCTTGTAAGTAGATAGATTATGGTTCTCTATTTATAGATGAAGAGGCCTGTCTAGCAGGATTGAGTGTCTCGTCTAAGTTCACGGAGCCCGTCCCTGTCAGTCACAGGCATCTGATGCTGAAGCCAGCATCCTCAGGAAACACTCAGATATTGAGTAGAATCCTAATGGCCCCTGGGACGTTGAGCATTACTTTTTATTTAAAATAAAATACCGGATATTAGATTGGTCATTTGCCATATTTCCTCCTCATAAAAGTCAACTGTAGCCCAGCTTTGTAAATGAGAATTTGAAAATAGTGAATGTGTGGTTTGATAGAAGAAGAAACATGAAATGTTTAGGCATATTAGCTTCATAAAACTGCTGGTATTTAGCCTGGCTGGTGTAGCTCAGTGGATCGAGTGCGGGCTGGGAACCAAAGGGTTTCGGTTCGATTCCCAGTCGGGGCACATGCCTGGGTTGTGGGCCAGGTCCCTGGTTGAGGGCCATGTGAGAGGCAACCATACATTACTCTTTCTCCCTCCCTTCTCTCTCTGAAAATAAATAAATAAAATCTTTAAAAAAAAGATTTAAAAAACTGCTGGTATTTATAGATGGCCTTTGTTATTGTTATACAGCAAAGAGTCAGGGATCATCTAGTTTTTAAATCAGATGAATTGATTCTCTTGTTTCATCAATGAGGTGGTTACAAAGGAAAATGCCTTAAATTAGTACAATAATAATACCTATAGCATAAGGTTGTTGTGAAGATTAAGTGAGAAAATATATATAAAGGCATTTAGCACAGCATTGTTATCTTTTAGCAATAGTTCTCCTGTCAGTGACTGTAGACTTTGACCACTGACACTTTTCTAAATACAAGAAATAGCTTTACAGTGAGCCCTGGTGTGAGCAGCCTGATTGGATGCCAGTGGACTGATGGGGAAAACGGGGTAATAGGAAAAGTGTTCTAAAAAGTTGATACCACTTGACTGTCCGTCAAAGTGAGGGGAAGGCCATGATGATGCCAGTGTGTGTGTGCGCAGACATTTGCACACGACATTCTTCCACTTGTGCCTGAGTGTTGCCCCACACTTGGATCTTTCCTTGTGAGAATCATGCTTCTTCAAATGCCTGGAAAGCAAACTGGAGTGTGTCATACCTACGCTTGTTTACCTCGAAGGTGCTTCCTGGTGTGACTTGCCCTTCCCAGGAGATCAATTTAATCTGCTCTTAACAGCTGGTACACTCTTCTGAGTCTTCATGGTAATTATTGAAGTAAATATCATGTAACACATTTGGAATGTATTTTTCAGTTACTGTGCATTTCTCTGCCATCCTATGGCAGCCAATTAGTGATGAAGCTGGAGATGAAAATCTAAAGAATGAGCTTCTTTTTCATTTAGAATGCTTTGAAGACTACTGCTACTAACGGTTGCAAAATTTTTTTGCAATTTTCAGCTCTTATGGGACTAATTTCTTCAGCGGTAGAGACCTACTTACTTATTTTTTTTTCTTTTGACTTTTTTAATAGTTTATTTTCTATTGTATTTTTTCCATGACCATGTATCTCCTGAGACCTACATACTTCTAATTAAACTTTTGTTACCTTTTTGTATTTTAGAGACGTGTGTCCATAAATGGAAAGGCTTCAGTTTCAGACAGAGTCAAGTTCTAATTTTGGCTCTACAGTTTACTGCTAATTGCTAATCTCCTAACTTCTCAGGGCTCAGCTTTCTCACCTGTACATTGGGAAGGATTATATATATATATATTTTTTTCTAATACAGCTGCTAGTGTTAAATGGCACAAAAGATGTAAAGTGCCTATTGTAGTTTCTGAGAGATCACTGATAAACAATAGTTGTGATATCATTTTACTTCACAGTGAATTATAGTTCAACTAAAATATTACTTGGGGTTTATACTCTTATAAATGAATCTTTGAGAAATTTCCAACACTGGAAAAATGGACTTTATAAATGAATTTCTTTTTATACAAGTATTCCTTACTGTTATGTTTATAATTTTTAATCTCCATAGATGATTTGTTCATAATAAAACACCTGTAGAAGAGTGACTATTTCAGATATACATTTAAACTAAGACTCACCCATACCTCTGTGTATACAAGGTCTGTCTGGAAAAAGTCCAGCCATTGTTAATATAACAAGAATGGTTTGAGCAACATTGATGTGACCTGGCCAAGGATAGTGGACTCGAATGTGCATGCATGAACAATGATGACTTCACTGTACTAGTCAGTAGGGGTGGTAGACGCCATTGAGTGAACATGTGTACTGTGTGGTTGACTGAGTGAGTAGAACAACAAATCTGCATTGAGTTTTGCGTTAAGCTTGAATGTTCCTCCATGGAAACTCTTTGGATGATTCAGAAGGCTGCAGATATGGGCAATTGGTGATTGGCAGCTTCATCACAACAACACACCCGCTCATGCATCACATCTCACGCAGAGTTTTTGGTGCAACATCAAATCATCCAAGTAACTCAGTGCCTCCTACAGTCCAGATTTGGTACCCTGCAACTTCTGGCTTTTCCCAAAACTGAAATCACCTTTGAAAGGAAACGAGATTTCAGACTGTCAATGAGATTCAGGAAAATACAATGGAGCAGCTGATGGCAATTGGGAGAACTGTGTGAGGTCCCAAGGTGCCTTTGAAGGAGACTGAGACATCATTGACCTGTGTACAATGTTCCTTGTATCTTCTATCTTCTTCAGTAAATGTCTCTCTTTAGCATAGCGCATGGCTGGATACTTTCTGGACAGAACTCGTATATTCACAGCTTAGATCATTATAATTACCTTAGAGGCAAACATTTATGTGATACTTCTACAGAGTAAATGAACCATAAATGAATTTATTGCACAGGTTGACAAGCTTTTTCTATAAAAGGCCGGATAATAATATTTTAGATTGAAGGCCATCCAGTGTTTATAGTGCTACTCAGTTCTGCTGTTGTGGTGTGAAAGTAGTCACACCCAAAATGTAGTGAACACATGTGGCTGTGTTCCAATAAAACTTTATTTACTGGTTTGGATAGTAGTTTGCTGACCTCTATTTTGTTATAATGACTTAGCCAGAGAGAGTTTATCATGATGCATTGAGCAGGTCAGTCTTAAGAAAAATGAAAGGACTGCTTTACAAATACCGTGTGCTCATTCATCAGAGCTCCCGGCTGCTCACCACGTGGTAGGCGGCCCTGCAGCAGGTACTACAGATTTGAGAACAAGTAAGACGAGTCCATTCACCTGTAAAGGCTTTCTTCACAGACTTACCTTACGTTTACACAAAGATGATACATTTGATGGCTAGAGTAGTATAAGTTAAAAGAGATAAATGTACTAATTCCAGAAGATATATTAAATGCTTTTCCTTATTAAATTGGTATTCAATTAGAAAAAGCTGAATGCTGTGGAATGCTATAAAGAAAACACTAAAAAAAACCCATTGTAATTTCACTACTTGAGCAAAAACAACTTTTGATATGTAGGTTGTTTCCTTCTGGTCTTTAAAATGTTTTTTAAATGACTTGAGGCATAATTTAATGTATCATAAAATTTACCCACTTAAAGTGTGTAATTCAATGACTTACAGTAAATGTATAGACTTGCGGAACCACTTTTAGACATTTGTCTCTTTTGAGATGGAATTGACATAAAATAAACCACATATAATTAAAGTATGTGATTTGATGAAGTTTGATGCATATATACACCCATGAAACCTTCAGCACAGTCGACTGCTTGTCTCCAATGTCCCAAATCTTCCTGAAGCATCTTTGTCAGCCCTTCACCCTGCTGGCCCCTCCAACCCCCAGGTCAGCACGAACTGTTTTTATTACTCTAGATTAGTTAGTACTTTCTAGAATTTTATAATTGACTCATACAGTATGTACTCTTTTGTGTCTTCTTTCTTTCACACAATTGTTTCGAGATTTATCCACATTTTAGCATGTATCAGTAGTTCATTCCTTTTTATTGCTAAATAGTATTCCACAGTATGAATACACTGCGATTTGTTTATCTTTACCTTGTGATGGACACGTCGGTTGCTTCCACTTCTGGGTGACTAGAATAAAGCTGCTATGAATATTTGTAATAACTCTGTCGGTGGACTTAGGTTTTCATTTCTCTTGTAAAAACGCCGAGGAGTATAATGGTCGATTCATGTGACAGTTACGTTTTAACTCCTTCAGACACTACCAGCTGTTTTCCAAAGTAACTGGAGCATTTTACATGCCACATAAGCAGTGTATGAAAGTTCTAGTTGCTGCACATTCTCACCAAGACTTGGAATAGTTTGTCTTTGAAACTTTAACGCTTTGAATAGGAGTTTGGTGGTATCCCGTTGTGGTTGTAATTCCTACGTCCTAATGACTGGTGATGCTGAGCACCTTTCATGTGCTAATTTGCCATCCATATATTTTCTTTGGTAAATTGTCTGCTGGAAAACATTTTTCCAAAATTCTTTTCTCCCAGAAGTTTTATAGTTTTAGGTTTTATATTTATGTCTCATTGAGTTAATGAGACATTGGTTCATTGAGTTAATATATGCACATGACTATCTAATGGTTTCAGCACCTCTTGTTGAAAAGACTGTCCTTTTCCATTGAATTACCTTTACACCTTTCTCAAAAGTCAGTTATCCATATAGCGTGTGGTTCTGTTTCTGTGTCGCAGATTTCGACCCGCAAAATCCGTGGGGGGACTGCCCCGATCGCGTGAATTAATCTTACCCAGAGACACGCTTGGAAGTGAGAATCCGGCAGCCACGGGTCTTTTCCACCACCTCCATTTTGGGAAAAAGACCTCGTGGGTTGCTTAGCCGGGGTTTTTATTAGAGGCATTAAGACATATTTACATTGGATTGATTATTCATGGGATTAAGCAGAACAGGGGTAAGATTACTCACAGCAGGGCATCAGGATGTAAATTCAGGTCCAGTGGCAGACAGGACCAGGTTAAAGTAATATGCAGGGGTCAGCAAGCCAGAACTTTTTAAGATACGTCTTTGCCAAATTCCTATTAGAGAATTCCCATTCCACAGACATGATCCACACTTGCTCACACGGGAATCACACGGAGCTGTGCTCAAAACGTGTAAATTCTCAGGACTGCGTGTTTACACATGTGTGGAAATCACTGCCACATTTCTGGACTTTCTTTTCTATTCCATTGATCTATTTGTCTATCTTTAAGCCAATACTCTATTGCCTTGATTTTAGTATCTTTATAATAAGCCTTAAAATCAGGTACTCTCCATTCTCCAACTTCTGTTCTTTATCTTCAAAATTGTTTTGGCCATTCTGTGAGCTTTGCATTTCCATATGGACTTTAGGATCACTTTGTCAATTTCTACAAAGAGCCCACTGGAATTTTGACTGAAATTGCATTGACTTTCTAGATTGATTTGGGGAGAATTAATTCTTAACAATATTGGGTCTTTGACCAACAAATGAGACATGCTTCACCATTTATTTAGATCTTTAATTTCTTTCAGCAGTGTTTTGTAATTTTCAGTGTAAAGGTGTTGTACCTATTTTGTCAGATTTATCTCTAAGTATTTTATATTTTTGCTATCATTGTAAGTGGTATTGTTTTAATTTCTGATCATTGCTGGCATATAGAAAGATAATGAATTTTTAAGGTATTGAACTTGTATCTTGCAACCTTGCTAAACTCACATATTAGTTTTAGTAGCTTTTTTGTAGACAGTCTTTTTTTAAGTACATGTTTTTTGACATAATTATGATCACAACATCAACAGACTTTTGTATTATTTTTACTTAAATTTTAAAAATAAGTATTTCCTCCAAGTATAAAAACTCTTCTTAAACATTAAAATTAATATTTGCATTATGCCTCAAAATGTAGTTAATCTCTATTAATATTGTTTCTGTTTTTCTATATATGTAACAGAGAGAAATGTCCTCATGATATATATTGTGAATTGCTGTCCAAAAGCTGGTGCCAAATATATAATACTTATGCTCCTTCTTTAGAGTTGTATCTCATTGTTTGTAGCTTCTATTTCTTTGATAACTAGTGAAGTTAGTTTCTCCTGGATTCATTAATATTTTGATTATTTTTGCACTGGAATCCATACTTAACTTTTAATAAAACACAGTTTTGCCCCAAAGTAGAATTTTTAAAAATTCCACAGAATTTTTTATGCTTTCATGATAGCTAACCTTGAGGTTCTTCCTGAGGACTGGAGTCAGTGCAGAGGTAGCAGGCACACACAGGTGATCAAATGTGGTGTCTCAAAGCCACAGCTCATTCAACACTTCCCTCTCCCATGACCTGGAGATGAATAAGGTGCAACTACCTGCTTATATATGTCCTTGGTTGTTCCCTTTTAGAGTAGAAATTACTTTGAAAATATTTCTAGAGGAAAATAGTGAATTTAAACCAACTGTTGCTCACTCTGGTAGTGAGGAAAAAATACTTTAAATCTATGTAAACCCTCTTCCCTTCTCATTTGTGACCTAAGGTGCTCTCTGGATGTTTTAGCAAAATGATAGACTAGCCCCTGATAACTGACGCAGCTGCTCTTTGGCTTCAAGTCTGTGTTAAAATAACTGAATCACTTAAGAGGAAAAATATTGCTGCTCAAAATAACCAAGATCAAAGGTCTCATCTGTCTGTGCTTGTGAGTGGAAAGAATGATTTCTTTACATGTGATGCTCTCAAGTACTTTGGCTAATTTTCAAGACATTATGCAAATTGAATGTGAGTTGGCATCCCTGATGCTGTAAGTGATGTGTGGATTGCTTTTCATGTCCTCTTGTCATCTGCAGTAGCTGTGACAGCAGACATATTTAAGAGGGTGACCTGATCTCACTGTATCCCTGTCTGGGCCTGACAGTCATTTGAGGACCTTGGACACACATGTGAGATGTTTCTGTGTGACCATCCTGGGTGCAATCCCAGGTCCTGAGACTGAGCCTAAATTATACGTGTAACTCCCCACCCCTGTCAGCCTCGGTTCCCAGCAGCACTCAGTGGCATGTGGGGTGGCTGAGAAAGTGGGTCTGAGTCAGCGGGGACATGAGCAAGTGGCGGACAGAATGCAGGGAAGGGGGGAGGTGGGGAGCAACATGGAAACAGAGTCTGGTCAATTAGAGACCAAGTTCAAATGAGGGTCCTGCAAATCGGGCCTGTTCCAAAGAGGCTCTGAGATCTTTGGAAACCCAGTGGGGAGGGTGGTGGCCCATGGACAGCCCTGCAGAGGTCAGAGTCAGGCCTGGAGTGGGCTGTGGGAGGATTTGAGGCTCTGTGGCATAAAGCACAGAAACCCACTCTGCCAAACCGAGAACTTGATGGGGAAGGAGGATAGAGATAGCGTGCAGGAACGGGCAGCCCGGGGCTCTGGGGAGCAGGCGCCCGTGGATGGCTCTTCGAGGCACTGTTGCAAGGATGGATCCACTCTCACCCTTTGTTACTGCACTCAGGATGGGAAGTCCATGTCTTCCGCTCTTCTCTACTCAACAATATTTATTAGCGTTTATGGTCAGATTGCTGAGGCATGGATATGGCATCAGTGAGAACAGTAGTCCTTCTTCTCATGGAAATGACATTCCAGACACAGAAAATAAGCAAACAAACAAATGTCCTGTCATATGGCAGTGTGTGCCATATGAAAACTCCAGCAGGGGAGGGTGACAAAGAGTGAGGGGGGTGTGGTGGGGGTGCCACATGTAGCTACATGGTGAGTGATGGCTTCTCTGGGGAGTGACAGTTGAGCAGAGATCTGGAAGAAGGAGGTGACTGTGTAGCCTCATGTGATACTAAAACCTCTGCTGATTTTGACTGGGCCCCTCAGTTTCCCAGGTCTAGGGAGGCTATGGCTGGCAGGCCGATCAGTCTTAGGAGTTCCTGAATAATTTGCTGTGAGTAAGAGGCAGGTCGAGTTATTCAACGTAGACTGTAGGGTTCGAAGAACTGTCCCACTGCAGCAGACTGCATGGAATGACCCTGTTTGAAAAAACCCCCAATGCAACCTAGATGGGCTTTTGTGAGGAGGAAGGAGCTGCGTCTTTGGACTCTGCCAGGAATGGAGGTGTCAGCCTCGACAAGGGGTGGACTGGGTGGGCATGAGTGTTGGAGGAGGATGTTGTGCCTTCTCTCTCCAGTAGGATTGGGAAGGTCAACCCGTAGGATCCTCTCCAGGCCGAGTGGGAGCTGAACGAAGAGCCCTCTGGTTTGTCTCTCTTGCTCTGTGGGCTTAAGTTGTCTTAGAGGCAGTGCTATGCATCAGAGACCTTGGCTTTGGGACACACCCTCTCTCATTACTGGCCAGTGAGAGCAATCACAGGGCCCGGCGGATCAGATGTGCCTTGTGCAAGTGAGACTTGACACCTGGGGCAAATTCTGTGTGAGGCCCTGAGGGCGCCATCGTGATGGGTGGGAGCAGGAGAACAGCGGGCAGTGGGGAGACAGCCCAGAGGGGATATGAGGTCAGGCCCAGCTTCTTATGAGCTATGACCAAAACTGGTCAAAAATAGCAAAACATAAGAGAAGGCTAAGAAAAACAAAGTCTGTCAAAAGAAGATGTCAGAAGGCTGAGAAAGCAAAGAGAAACCGCTAAACACCAAAAAATAGGGTAAAATTCAGGAGTGCAGCCAAGATTTAAAGTTTACAATCATGACAGTTTATAAAAAAAGTTAGCCTCATACAACAAGAGCTAAAAAAGTAAGCAAACTTACTTAAGGTGTGAGAAGTAGGTGACAAACAAATAATTTTTAAAAACGTGCAAGTTAATTTTAACAATGAAAACCCCCATGGAAAACATTTTAAGGAGAATAGTTAAGACTGTGAAGGCAAACGGGATTAAAAATACAGGTTAATGTGCTTTAATGTAAAAAGCACTAGTGATCACAGAATAAGGTATCAGTGAAGAGACGGGAAAGGTCAGTGAAGGAAACAGGTGATGGGCCAGCCTTCCCGAGAGTTGTTTCTCTCCTGAATCGACCATGATGTTCCAGGTGAAGGTGAAGGTGAAGAGCTGGCTCTGCCCAGTTGAAGGGGCCTGGTAGAATTTCTCCCATAAAGAGTGGCTTCTTATCTCCTCGGAAGTGTGCGGTGGGGCTTGGTTTGGGGCCGGGGTTGTCACCCTCAGGCTGGGGTCTGGTTCTGTGCAGCAGATGCAGGAACAAAGCTCTAGGCAGGCCAGTACAACCTGCAGGAGAGTGACTCTTGTGACTCAGGCACTTGTGAACACAGAGCTGGCCACTTGGGTCAGTGATCATTAGTGAAGTGTGTCACGGCCCCGTGAAGGCACACTGTTTAGCCAGAACAAATGCTCTAGAAAAATATTTGCTGACGTAAGAATATTTAAGATACTTATGTGAAAAATGTATTGTAGAACTATAAGTACGGTATAATCCCTGCTGTTTCAAGTGTATATAGTATATGAATAGTAAAATAACAATACTACTATTAGTATCTTATCTGAAGTTAGGGATTCTGGGTGATTTTAAAAAATTATTATTTATGCTCTTGAGAGTTTCTCCACAATGAATCCCTATAATATATTATAATCATTAGAAAAGCACTGTAAAGTTTATTTCAAAAGAATAATAAGAACTGGCGTAGGCACATGCTTAGCTTCAGAAAGATGTTCTCTGCCCGCTGTCCCATGCGGAGGTGTGAGCAAGGAGGTGACGTGACCTGGCTTGCGGTGTGGGAGGGCCCTTAGGACCACTGTGCTAAATGCTTTGCTGCGTTGAAGCGTAAGTAAGGGCAGCGGCAGGAACACCAGTCGGGAGCCTCCGACAATTTCCCGGATGAGTGGCGATGGTGGCGTGGACCAGGGCAGAGTAAGGAGAAGGAGTGGGTATCGGATCTGATTGGGAACCAAGGGGATTTACTGATGTATTAGGTGTCAGTGGTAAGAGACTAATGCTACACAGACATCATATTTACTGAGCTGTATGCTGCAGGCAAATGTTTAAAACCTTCTACTGATTGGGAGGCATGATAAGGTGTGGGTTTTTGTGTATGTGAAAAATGTCTGTAAATTACATATATCGTTTACAGGGATGCCGAAGAGAGAGTCCACTTGGGAGGGTTGTCTGTGCTGGACTTGGCTGGGCCTTGAAGGTTGGGTAGGACCCAAACAGATAGGCCCCCGGGGGCACTGCTCGGGAAGGAGGTGCCTCTGCCCGAGCCTGACCTGAGTGTCAGTCTGCGTGGGGCCCTGAGTACAGGCAGTAGGTCTCAAGATTGAAATAGCAGCAGGAGGCAAGTTTGTCCCACCCTTGACCTCCAGGGAGAGCAGTTTAGACTCTTTACTTTAGACAGTGGGAAAGGGGGATTGGGAATTTTCGACCAGGGAATGAGTAATATGTGATTGCTTCAATAATTCATTCTTCTAATAAGTTCTGAATGAGTGCCATTGGTTAATCAAGGGATAAGATGAATACAGTGGCCAGAACGATTTATTTACTAAATAAGACCATATCAAGAGTTGTTATATATTTCAATATATTATACATACTTATTGACATAGATTATGAATATATAAACATAGTTATATATAGTATAGTTACATAGACATAAATATATGACATACATATAAGAAACATAGTTATGCATAGTAGTCACTATACTATATGCAGCATATAGTACAGTTATATAGATATACATATATGTGCATACTTATTTCTGTTAGTGAGAATGATTCTGTTGGACTTGCAATGAAGATCATTTTTCTCTGACTGCACAGCTGACTTTACAAAGCTCCGCCTGCACCTGAGGAAATAGTTAAGGTGTGGATTTCCCGTCACTGGGTAGCAGGGGTCTCTCCAGCACAAACCCGTGTGCGCTGCAGCTTGGCGCCCAGAGAGGCTGTTCTCAGTGCCCCAGGCAAAAACGGCTTGGCAGAAATACCCCTTTTCCAGTCTGTGTTCGTAAGACAGTCGCTTTCGTGTGGGGGGAGCTATTTTGGGAAGCTGATTCATGTTGAATTTTGGCCTCATTACAGTGTTAAGTTGTGTACAGCGCTGCTTTGCCTGGAGGTGTAAACATAAATTTTATCTTCATATGCACACGGAAATGCCTGGGACTAGAAAAGTGCTTTCTATTCTTGAGTTCCACGTTAGGCTATAAGCAGGGAGGTTAACAAGATATTTATCAAGACTCTAATTTTATTTTATCAAAAGCACGCTTCTGAAAGAATGCCAGTCATTTGAGGTTGTGCCTTTTCCACTCTGCACTTCCAAGCACAAATGTTCAAGTCCAAGAACCTAATGTCTCATTGTTACAAGCAGATGATTCTGTAAAATAAATAAACACTGTACTTTCTCTACTGAAACTGTGAAAAATGAGATCAGGTGTTCAATTACTGTCTGTAGTACAAGTAACAGAAGGGACAGGATTCTGCAAAGTTTATTCAGGTGCAGACGATAAAGAAAGGTGCAGCTATTCTGATTATTCCATTTGCTTTCCAGTAAATAAAGCGCTGAAAGGATATGGGAAACCACTTATTTCCTCAGTGGTGAAAATGCACGGTGGCGCTAGAAATGAGGGACGTGTAACTCCTGAGTTCGTTATTCCTTAAATGTGTTTATTGATTTGTCCCCAGGTAACTGAGTTTTAACAGGACAAACACTGGGTTTGGAGTATGGCTAGAATTTTCTTGGACTTTCAAGGAATTTCATATCCTACCTCAAAATTTAAAAATTGGCAAAATATTATTTATTAAAAAATATATCTCAGCATGAAAACCATATAACAATGACAACAGATTTGTCATTTTTTTTCTATAAGCCCATTTTGATGGTGAAATTTTCTGGGTAGAATGAAAACCCTTCTGATCTCCTGACAGTAATCCCCGCATCCCCACCCCCCGTCCATTTAGAAATGCTCTTAAAAAATTTATTTTCTAATTCAGCTGTGGGTTGGTGCTTTCCACTTGGGTTCTCACTCAGGCCATTTAAGGAGATTTAGTAAGCTTTAAGTAAGATTCCTCAATTAACAATAAACCAAATTTATTGTGAGATCTTTGATTCTAAAGTGGTGATTTGAAAATATTAGTGATTGGAAGGTGCTTAGGAAGCTTTGCTAATTCAACAGATTCCAGCTTCATGGCAAAATCTGTCCTCAAGTTCCCTTAACCTGTTAGAACCTTCTAGCTATGACAAGTGGCATCTACTTTGTTTCCTTTTTCTTATTGTTGAGGCTACCTTTTATCTTCTCTTGGTTATCCAGTGACCGCCTCAATAACTGCCCAAGACTGTACTCTCAGAAATTTAAATTGAGTGGGTCTGGGTTAGGTCCTGGGCACTTATATCCAAAAACAAAATAAAATCAACCGAAAAGTTCTCCAAACGATTTTGATGTTCAAAGAAAACAACAGTGAACAGTTAAATAAAGGACATGATTTGAAACCCAAATGTCAACACAGACACAATCTCTAAAGTTCCCTAAAGAGTGAATCTTCTTACGCTTTTTTTTGGAAGCCATTGACTGGATTTCACTGTGGCATCTGCGGTGTGTCACTGCAGTTAGACAACGACCGAGACTGAAGGAACATGCTGCTATACCTCACGTTTCCCCTTCTGTCTTCTCAGCCATCATGTATGTCATGGGAGCTCTTGGTCCTGCAGTGGGATATTTATTAGGTGGACTTCTTATTGGTTTTTATGTTGACCCCAGAAATCCTGTTCGCCTTGACCAGAATGACCCTCGTTTCATTGGAAACTGGTAAGAACTGTTTACTGAATTTTTCATTTCACTTATTGTTAATGGTAGAGTAATGTAGTTAACATAAAAATTTCCCCAGAGGGAATATAAAAAATAGCTAGAAGTCCCCTAGGAGGAGGTAGTCTGCAAAAGAATAATCCCCCAAAATTAATCTACGTCCCAATCCCCAGGATTTATGAATGTGTCACCTTTCATGGCAAAGGGGACTTTGTAGATGTGATCAGTTAAGGATCTTGAGATGGGGAGAATATCCTGGTGACCCCGGTAGACCCATATAATCACGAGGGTCCTTATAAGGGAGAGGAGGAGGCAGGAAGTTCGGAGGAAGAAAAGGTGATATGGTGATTGAGGCAGATGTTAGACTGATGTGCTGTGAAGTAGGAGGGATGGACCATGGGCCACAGAGTGAAGGTGGACTCCAGAAGCTGGAAAAACAAGGAAATGGGTGCAGTCCTGAAGGAATGCAGCCTTGCCAACCCACTTTAGCTGTCTGACCTCCAGTACTATAAGATAGTACATTTGAGCTATTTCAAGTCACAGAGCGTGTGGTAACTTGTTATAGCAGCAATAGGAAACTGACATAGAGGGTTTGGCAGAGCTTAGTCCCCATTCTTTAGGGTGGAGGCCTTTGTTTCCTTTATAGTGGAGTGGAGGGAAAGAGTGATGTGGCTGTGTTGGGACTTTCCTGAGTACTTTAACCAAGGCTTTCATGATCTTTTCTGTACCTTTAAATTTTTTTCTCCCACTTCCCTATTATATTGTGTTTCTGCTTTGTTAACCCGCCCCCACTGCCCAGAACTCTAGCTCTACTTTTTCATCGTCACACGCAGTGAATCTCTTCACTGGGCGATAGTTTGTTCTCTACCTGTCCTGGAGATTTAGCTACTCTCTCAATTGCTAGCCCTTAGGTGTCTTGTTAAATAAGTAATGTTTAGGACTTAGAGAACAAGAACTCCTCTTTGGTTGTTAGGTTATTTATTCAGATAGCCAGCCTGTGTCTGAATCCTTCACAGCCCTCAACTTGAACACGAGTTCTTTTTTCATGATTATAAAAAAATAATCATGAAGCATTCTTATAAGCATTAAGAAGCATTGGTGCCCTAAATTCATTTAACATGGATTAGTAATAGGTGTAAGTAGATAAGAAATTTTCATTTTATACCAAAGAGAATACTGTAGTATCAGACATTAGTGCCAAGTAATTACTTTCTATGGTTTCTTAGAGTACTGTGTTCTGTGCTTCATTAGAAGATAATAACCTCATAAATCTGAGCTTTATGGGAATAATGTTTAACTCTATTTTCAAAGCAGTTAAAATATTAATTAGGTTATAGAACACTTCTATTTTCATAAGCAATGCTCTTTGAAGATGGGAGTGCTCAGGTCTAGGTGACCCTGGCCTGGTAGAATTTTGAAATTATTCAAAAGGAAGTTCCCTCATCAGCACGAGGGGAATAACACAGGAGTTTTCAGTCATTGACTGATAGTGAAATTTTTGGTTTCAACTACTGTTTTCTTGGCAGCTTTGAAATAAATCAGAATAAGGATGTTTTTGTTTTGTTCTCAGAAAATTAGATTATTAAAATAGACTTATAAACATCCAATGTATATTCTCTATTCTGTATAGATGTCCATGAGAAAAGCATGGCAATAAGGCACATCCGATGGCAGAGAGAAAGGCAAAAAGGACAAACTAGGGGGCAGGTAGAAAGAAGGAGGCAGGAGTTTTGAGCTTAAAAGTGCTTCATGCTGTCTTTAAAAAGTTTCCTAGTAGACATCAACCCAATTGGTAGCAAAGCGGAGTGATTGAGAGTGCAGAGCCTGAAGCCATAGTCCCCTGGGTTTATATCCCAATCTACCACCTAATAGCTGTGTGACCTTGGGGAAGTTACTTAATTTCTCTGTGTCTCAATTGTTATTGTTTTTTTAAGTCCATAAAATGGAAATAGTTACAGTACCTACTTCACTGGATTGTTGTGAGGAATGAATGAGTCTATGTATGTAGAGCTCTAAACAGTTCTTGCTATATAATGTGTTAGTTATTATTCATTCCTTTGTCTTTCACCAGTGTCCAAGGAGTTTTATTCATTTTAGTGGTCCAATACTCATCCTACAAATAATAAAATTTCTTAATATAGAAATATATACTAGGAGTCTATTTAAAAATGAATTGTCTGTTGAGTAGCTCTGTTTGTAGAAGCCGCTTCGCTTCTACCTTGAACAGAGACATAGTTATTTGATACAATGTTATTTTATACCTGCCTAATAGAATGATGTATTTTTCAATAAATATATGCTGAAAGAATGAATGAAGGAAGGAAGGAATAATGCTAACATTTATTGGGTACTTTCAAGCCTTACACTAAGAGGTTTACACATACTTTCATTTAAGCCTTATAACAGCCATATGTAGCCACTAATATTATGCTCAGTGATTTGAATAACTTGCCCAAAGCTTCCGAGTCAGCGAGAGCTGGGATAAACTGAGTGCAGGGTAGAGGTCGTGGTCCATGTACTTAACTGACCCCCTCAGCGAGCAGTCTCTGAGTAATGATTCATTTAAAGGAGTTAGGAACCCTGGCTTTTCCGTTTGGACTCTTAGTCATATTTCTTTTTCCAACACAGAATGCACATTTCTTGTCTTAGTCAGCTTTTTCCTTTTAGCACTATCATTATTTCACGTGTTAACAACAATTTTTTACTGTAGACCGTTAAAGAATGTGGGTCACTTTGCTTTGCGTAGAAATGCCCCCAAACTTTTGTATTATGGTTTATTCTCTGTAATTCTTCTCCTTCTGTATTTACTCTCACTCTAGTCCACTATGAGTGTACTTTTAATGTTTGCATAGGATTTAAGGCAATGGCTCTGGCTGGGGGTGAGGGAATCTGAGTGCAGAGCTCCATAAAAACAAGCAACACAAGCTACTGTGAATTCATTGCCAATGGGCTGGGCATTTTATTAGGTGCCTTTTGTATATTGTCTTATTAATTTCAATGGCTCCAAAACTGTTATTATTACCCCTCTTTCAGATGAGAAAGTGAGTGCAGAAAAGCACAATAGAGCTACTAAGTGGTGAAGGCAGGATAGAAACCCAGATCAGTCTGGAGCCACAGCTCAAGACTGCCCCTGAAACTACGCTGCCTGCCCTCTTGTGGAGAGAGCATGGTCTAGGGAACTGAAGGGTGCGGGGACTGAATGTCAAGTGTACAGAAAGAGATTCAAGAAAGGCTGATGAGCAGGGCCAGGTTAGTAAAGGCCTCATAAGCAGCCAAGTACTAAGTGGGCCAGATGTTTTAGTAGCTATGTTTTCTACAGACAGATAACTTTATTTTCTTAAAATTTATCTCATTAATGTATTTATACGAGAAATTGTTTTTAGTACCTAATCTGTGTCAGGCTTGTGATTATATTCTGAATAATTGAGATTGCTACGAGTCTGTCTTGAGCAATCTTCTCAAAATAAAACCGCTTTCTGATTGGCTTAAAATCTTTGATACAACTAAATATGTTTGAAAATAGCACACTGGATTATTCATGACTGGTTCCAGGAATGATTCTCTCAGTTGAACTATGACCTTGAGCAACTAACAGCACTATAATTGAAACACTAATTTTATAAATTAATTTCCACTTTGCGATCAATCTATATTTTTACTGGGTTGGATCCAACAGTCATGCTTACAATGCTGCTCGCATTGAGGTTATAACCGACAAGGTGTGATACGTAGGACAGAGTCTGAGTCTTCATGAACTTTGAAGCTTTAAGGACAGAGGTTGGAGTTGAGGAATCCTAGTTAGAAAGAAGTGACTATGGTAGGTAGGACCAGGGGCTATTTGCTAAGAAATGTGTGAAAGGGGACGGAGAAATTGCTGCCCCTGGGGAATTATGCAGGCTAGAAGCCCGAGGCCATACACACTGAGCTCTGATGCGGGGCTAGAAGTTGAGCTCTGCTCTCTGTACTTCCTTCCTAGTTTCTGCAGCCTGGTAACCTCTGACCAGTTCAAAGACAGATTCTCAGTTCTGCAATACACAAGTTCTATTTCTCCTAAGAATTTTTCTGACACACATTTCCCCTCTCTGAACTTTTACAGGATTCATGGTCTATACCACGTGATCTAACACTAAACAATACATTTTTGCATTTCTTAGAGACATATTTTTTAGCTTGCTTACAAGTAGGTTGTAATTATTGAAGTGAAGAATCAAATGAACTGTCTTTGGTGGCTCAGAGCGTTCAATATATCGAGTGCTTGCAGAAAAATATTTGAGCATCATCAGCAATTTAAAATACATTTTACATGAGATATTAATGATTTTTCTTCTAAGAAAAAAGTGTCTCTACTGGTCCACAAAACATGTTATAGAGTCTGTATTATTTTTCTATTAAATTTATGAGTTATTGTTTTATTTTAAAATGTACATTGTAGAAGAACTAACACATGTGCTTAAAAATACCTGAATGAAGTTCTTGTCAGGTTGTTTATTATAATGTTCATTACAATACAAGATCATTATTGGGTAGATTTCTCATTTATACCACAGAAAGGGAGGATTTCTATATTTTCTTAGTTTATTCAGCTTCCAACTGCTTAACAGTTGATGAGGGCTGAAAGGTTTTTTTCTGGAGAATTTTATCACCACAAACTTCTACTTTGCTAATTTGTTCTTACAATGCAAAAGCCATAAATGCTCTTCACATTTCCCAATTTTTTAGGTGGAGTGGATTCCTCCTTTGTGCCATTGCAATGTTTCTTGTGATATTCCCAATGTTTACTTTTCCAAAAAAGCTTCCGCCTCGACACAAGAAAAAGAAAAAGAAAAAATATTCTGTTGATGCTGTTGGTGATGATGACGTTGTGAAGGAGAAATCGAACAATACTGAGCAAGTGGACAAAAAAGTTTCTTCTATGGGATTTGGAAAGAATATCAGAGGTAAAGTATGTCTCTTGAGTGAATATATGCACATAGTTCAGATCTGTGTGACTCAAACTGTGGTCCCAGGCCAAGGCTGCCCACAGCTGTCAGTGGTCTGAGATAAGCCCTGAAATTGAGCTGTAAGTATTGTGAAACTTTTAAAGACATTTGACAGAGTGATTTTATGCCTGTTGAACCTAATGGTAATAATAACAAGCTGGGCTTATATTTGGTATGCTTTTTAAAAGATTTGTTTTCTAATGATTCCTCTTCAGTGGAGTTTGCAAAAGTATTGGTGCATGATAGACTGCAAATGATAATAATAAAATTATTCTTTCCTGCAAATAGTTTGAGAGACACTGCTTTAGAGCCAAAGATACATTTATATATGTCAATTACTGTCTTTAGAGATGTCTGATTTTTTAAAACATTGTACTTACTGCATGAAATAACGAATGGTCTTTTTTGGGGGAACAGTGGGTTGAGTAGTATAGCCTGATCCTTCTCAAATATCTTAGGAAGCCTGCCACCAGACGGGGATCCCATTCAACAGCGACCCTGCCAAATGCTTGTTAAGTGGACAGAGGGAAGGGTGGCCAGGGGCCGAGCCTCCCAATCCAGTGTAAAAAACATCTAAAAAGTCTCAGTGATGTGTAGTGATCTGTTTTTTCCTTTTTATTTCTCTTAAAAATAGTGTGACCTTATTAAAGCTAGATTAGGCAATCTCAAACCTAAACAACTTAACTGAATCTCAACCAGCCAGTCTTTGTTCAGCAGTCAATATATCTGCTGAGTGGCAATAAGCCCCTGCAAGAAATCTACGATGCCCCACTCTCATTAGTTTCTGCTATTTCCCGAATTCCCTGAATTGGTTTTTTGTGACATTAGGAAGCATGATACTGGTCACGTGCTCACTGTTTTAGGTAAAATTCACCCAGGCACGTTATCATCTCACTTTGACCACGGTCACAGTGAAGCAGTAGAGACATCTGCCTGGCCTAGCAGGAAGTTACCAACGTAGTACAGAACTGTGCCCACAGCCTGAGAATGATAACGTTTAGATTGGGCTATTTTTAATGACTGTACTGTTTAAAGTAAGTGAAGTGACATTTCATTGGATATGCTTCTTTCCTGTTAAGTTTTAGTTTTGCCTCCCCACCCTCCTCATCATTTTCTGACAATGTATATTTTGAAACTACCAAAATGATTCCTTCTACTGTCGTAACATAAAGAATTCCCTGGATGCCGCTGTGGCCTGAGCGCTCACCCCACGGACCACGACCAGCCCATCATTTTTCGTGGACATTTTTATGGACCATGATGGCTGCTACCAAAGGAGAGATTTTTTTTTTTTTTTTACAATTTAGATGAGAACAAGGTTGATGTTAAAAAAATTTACAATACAGGAATAGACTTAGACTTGGAGTCTTAACTTACAGAGAGTATAAAGTAAATTCAAGGGGAGAAATAAAGGCATAGGTAAGCTAAACTCTGTGTTTTGTGGCTTAGAAATAGATGACCTGAATGTGAAATATATGCTGTATTGGATAGTAGAGAAAAGACAGAGAAGATTGATAACAAATGCCAACAGAGAAAATGAACGTTGATGGGAACAGCCTGCGATGCGGTGTAGATGCTGCTGTCAGGGCCCCACCCACACTCTGGACCTTCCTGTCTTCATGGTGGAGGCTGGGAAACTGCAGGGATGCTGCTTGAGACAGGTTCAAGTGCCAAGGAATGAACACCCTGGCCTCCCCCCGCCAAAGCAGTCTTAACCACTGGCTGATAAACACCCAGCTGCCTCACCTCATGGGTGAGACGGTTCTTCAGTGTTTCTCCGTCCTTTGCAGGGGGCCCTGTCTGGCTGAGCATCATGTCTGCATTCCCTGTCCAGTGTTTCCTGAATCTCCCAAACAAACAACTTGCACTTGAATCCTCCTCTCAGGGCCTGCTTCTAGGGGTAAATGTACTTTCTTAGGCAGGCAGGTTCATCAGTGATAAAAGTCATCACAAAGTTTTAAAATTATTTTTCCAAATTGAATCTATGTACTGTTTTTTGGAGTGTCTTCTTGTACTACAAGGGGTTGCTTCCCGCCATCTTTTCTATGCTCAATTTCATGGTTCAGGATGTTTTCTTTATTTTTTCCTTTTATTGAATTTATTGGGGTGACACTGGTTTACAAAATTATACGGGTTTCAGGTGCACAATTGTACAACGCTTCATCTTTACATTGTATTGTGCATTCACCACCCCAAGTCATTCTCCGTCCATCACCACTTATCCCCCTTTATCCTCTTCCACTGCCCTCCTCCCCCCTCCCACTGGCAATCACCACACTGTTGTCCATGTCCATGAGTTTTTGTTTTTTTCTTTAATGCTCAGTCCCTCCACCCCTCTCCCCACCCAGCCCCCACTGACAGTTGTCAGCCCGCTCTCTGTGAGCCTGTGACTATTTTACTTGTTAGTTGATTTTGTTCATAGATTCCACATGAGTTAAATCATAGGGTACTTATCTTGACCTAACTGGCTTATTTCACTCAGCATAATGCTCTCCAGGTCCATCCATGCTGTTGCAAAGGGTAAGATTTTTTATTTTTTACAGCCAAGTATTATTCCATTGTGTACATGTACCATAGTCGTTTTATCCACTCATCTACTGATGGACACTTGGGCTGCTTCCAAATCTTGGCTATTGTAAATAATGCTGCAATGAACATAGGGGTGCATATATTCTTTTGAATCGGTGTTTTGTTTTTTTTTTTAGGATAAATTCCCAGAAGTGGAATGCCTGTGTCATGAGACAGGCCCATTTTTAATTTTTTGAAGTATCTCCATACTGTTTTCCACAGTGGCTGCACCAATTTTCATTCCCACCAATAGTTAGTAGGGTTTCCTTTTCTCTACATCCTATCCAACACGTGTTTGTTGATTTATTGATGATAGCCATTCTGACAGGTGTGAGGTAGTATCTCATCATGGTTTTAATTTGCATTTTTGTGATGATTGGTGATGTTGGACATCTTTTCATTATATCTATTGGCCATCTGTATATGTTCTTTGGAGAAATGTCTCTTTAGGTCCTTTGCCCATTTTTAATTGAATTGTTTCTTTTTTGGTGTTGAATTATATAACTTCTTTATAAATTTTGGACATTAGCCCTTCATCAGATATATTCTTGGCAAATATATTCTCCCATTCAGTGAGTTACCTTTTCATTTTGTTGATGGTTTCCTTTGCTTTGCAAAACTTTTTAGTTGGATGTAGTTCCATTTGTTTATTTTTTTCTTTTCTTTCCTTTGCCTGAGGAGATACATCAGAAAAAATATTGCTATAAGAAATGTCCAAGATATTACTGCCTATGTTTTCTTCTAGGGTTTTTATGACTTCGAGTCTAAATATAACTCTTTAATCCATTTTGAGTTTTTCTCATGTATGGTGTAAGAAGGTGGTCTAGTTTCATTTTTTTGCATGTATCTGTCCAATTTTTCCAACACCAGTTTTTGAATAGACTATCTTTATCCCATTATATATTTTTGATGCCTTTGTCAAATATTGACGGTAAAGGCATGGGTTTATTTCTGGTCTCTCTATGCTTTTCCATTGATCTATTGAATATATGTCTGTTTTTATGCCAGTACCAGGTTGTCCAATATGTTGGCATAGAGTTGTTTGTAATATTTTCTTACAAATCTTTGCATTATTTTTGGTGTCAGTTTTTACTTCTCCTCTTTCATTTCTGATTTATTTGGTCCTGTCTTTTTTTTTTCTTGATGAGTCTGGTTAAAGGTTTGTCAAATTTGTTTATCTATTCAAAGAACCAACTCTTGGTTTCATTGCTCTTTTGTATTGTGTTTTTAGACTATTTCACTTATTTCTACTCTGATCTTCATTATTTTCTTCAACTCACTTTGAGCTTAGTTTACTGTTCTTTTTACAAATTTCTTTAATTGTAAAGTTAAATTATTTGAGATTTTTCTTCCTTGAGGTAGGTCAGGAATCCTATGAATTTCCCTTTTAAGACTGCCTATGCCGTGTCTCATATATTTTAGCCTGTTGTGTTCTCATTTTCATTTGTTTCAAGTTATCTTTTGATTTCTTCTTTAATCTCATTGTTTTTAAGTATATTTTATTGATTATGCTATTACAGTTGTCCCATTTTTTTCTCCCCTTTATTCCCCTTTACCCCCACTCCCATGAACATTCTCCCTCCTTAGTTCATGTCCATGGGTCATACATATAAGTTCTTTGGTTTCTCCATTTCCTATACTATTCTTAACCTCCTCCTCTCTATTTTGGACTTACCAATTGTGCTTCTTATTCCTTGTACCTCTTCCTCCATCTCCCCACTTTCCCTTTTTGCTGATAACCCTCTATGTGATCTCCATTTCTGTGATCCTGTCCCTGTTCTAGTTGTTTGCTTAGTGTGTTTTTGTTTTTTAAGTTCATTTGTTGATAGTTGTGAGTTTGTTGTCATTTTACTGTTCATAGTTTTGATCTTCTTTTTCTTAGATAAGTCCCTTTAACATTTCTTTCCTTCCTTCTTTCTTTATTTATTTAATTTTTAGGGAGAAGGGAAGGGAGAGAGAAAGAAAGGGGGAGAAACATCAATGTGTGGTTGTCTCTAGTGTGACACCTATTGGGGACATGGCCTGCAACCCAGGTGTGTGTCCTGACTGGGAATCAAACCGGTGACCCTTTGGTTTGAAAGCTGGCACTCAATTCACTGAGCCACACGAGCTGGGGCAACATTTCATGTAATAAAGGCTTGGTGATGATGAACTTTACCTTAACTGGGAAGTACTTTATCTGCTCTTCCATTCTAAATGATAGTTTTGTTGGATAAAGTAATATTGGATGTAGGTCCTTGCCTTTCATGACTTCGAATACTTCTTTCCAGCCCCTTCTTGCATGTAAGGTTACTTTTGAAAAATCAGCTGATAGTCCTATGGAAACGCCTTTATAGGTAACTCTCTCCTTTTCTCGTGCTGCTTTTATGATTCTCTCCTTCTCTTCTCTTGGGTAATGTAATTCTGATGTGCCTTGGTGTGTGCTTCCTTGGGTCCAACTTATTTGGGACTCTCTGAGCTTCCTGGACTTCCTGGAAGTCTATTTCCTTCACCAGATTGGGGAAGTTCTCCTTCATTATGTTTTCAAATAAATTTTCCATTTCTTGCTCTTTCTCTTTTCCTTCTGGCACCCTATGATTTGGATGTTGGAATGTTTCAAGTTGTCCCAGAGCTTCCTAAGCCTCTCCTCATTTTTTTTTGAATTCTTGTTTCTTCATTCTGTTCTGGTTTAATGTTTATTTCTTCCTTCTGTTCCATCTGTTAATTTGAGTCCTGGTTCCTTCTCTTCACTGTTGGTTCCCTGTATATTTCCTTTATTTAACTTTTCATAGCCTTTAGTTTTTCCTCTGTTTTATGTCTGTACTCAGTAATTTCTGTGAGCATCCTGATTACCAGTGTTTTGAACTCTGCATCGGATAGTTGGCTATCTCCTTGTCGCTTAGTTCTCTTTATGAAGTTTTGATCTGTTATTTCATTTGTGCCGTATTTCTTTGTCTGGGCACACATGTTGCAATGTAGAAGGTGGAGCCTTAGGTATTCGCCAGGGTGGAGCAACCCACTTTGCTGTATTTTTAGAGCTGTATGTGGTCCAAGAGGAGTCCAAGAGGGAGCAATGCCACATGCTCAGCTCTCAGCCAGCTTTCAGTCACTTCCCCTGCTACCCACAAGAAAATCAGGCTCTTCTGGTGCTGATTGCAGGGTTGGTGGGCTTGTGTACATTCTAGCACCCCATGGGTCTCTCCAGTGAACTCTCCTGTGAAGCTGGGAGTTTCTCCCGCTGCCACAACCTCCACAGGTTTTTACAACCAGAGGTTTTGAGGCTTTATTTCCCTGTGCTGGAACCCTGGGTTGTGTTGTCTGTCTCACTCTCCAGTTGTTTCTCCCAACTTATCCATACACAAATGTAGGTTATCCCAGCTGTAGAATATCCCATGGCAAATGTAGTGTCTGCCAGCTGCCACCTTGCCTGCCCAGTCCACCATCTTGCTGTGTGTCCTCTTCACCCCATTTGCCCATCTCTGCCCCTCCTGCCAGTCTGGATGACTGTTTCTTCTTTAACTGCTTGGTTGTCAGACTTCCATACAGTTTTATTTTCTGGCAGTTCAGTTGTTTTTGTTTTTAAATTTGTTGCTGTACTTCTTTTCGTTGTGTGAGGAAGCAAAGCATATCTACCTACGCCTCTATCTTGGCCTGAAGTCCTTCTTTAATCTCATTATTAACCCATTTATTTATTGTTTGGTAACATGTTATTTAGCCTCCATGTATTTTTCAGGTTTTTTTTTTTTTGTGATTGAATTTTTGTTTCATACCATTTTGGTTGGAGAAAATTCTTGATATGATTTCAATCTTCTTAAATTTATTGAGACATGTTATCTGTCCTAACACGTGGTCTATCCTAGAAAATTTTCCATGTGCACTTAAAAAGAATGTATATTCTGTGGCTTGGGAGTGAAATGCTCTGAAGTTGTCAATTAAATCTATCTGATCTAGAGTGTCATTAAAGGCCATTTTTTCTTTGTTGATTCTCTGTCTGGAAGATCTATCCATTGATGTCTGGGGGGTGTTAAAATTTTCTGCTATGACTGTATTGCAGTCAGTGTCTCTCTTTATGTCTATCAAGATTTGCTTTACATATTTAGGTGCTCCTATGTTGGGTACATAGATGTTTACAAGGTTATATTCTTTTGTTCACTTGCTCCCTTTACCACTAGGTAGTGTCCTTTTTCAGGACATTTTCTTTTAAAAGAGAGAGTAATTGGACTCTTTTAATAGTGATGGGCAGTTGGTTTATAAAATCTGTTTCCATTCTTATTTTCTCATCAGTATGTCTGATAAATTCTCAACTTTTTCACACTATACATGCCTTAATGGTGATGACTGATGTCACTTGGGCAGTTAAACCTCCTGATTCAGACATACAGCTGGTTTCTTTCATTACTTGCACTTGTCCTGGATTCTGTAATTATATCTAAGTGGGAATCTCAAGAGACACTTTTTCCTGTTAAAAAGGAATTCTGTTTTAATGAGATGATAAAATGAAAATACTAAAACTACTAAATCCTAAAAATGCCAAAAATGATTCAAATGATGTTGATAATATTGGAATAATGTTCAGTTAGAATATATAAAGTTAATTCATATTTATCTTGCACATGTCCACTTCCTTTAGATTATTTAATACCTATCACCTATAAGAAATGAAATCAGTCCTATAGTATTTAAACTGATGTTCAAAAGAGCAAATCAAATTTCTGGAAATCATTCTATTGTTGACATAATTTGTATTACAAAACTGAAATTCATTATTAAGGCCTGGAATAAAGAATGGTTACTAAGAGTTTGTTTTGAGTAAAATCCGAGCTTGATTTCCAGATGCTCTTTTCTCTTGTTCTGTTTTCAGGATCAAGCTTCTTTGGGTCTTTATTTTATACAGGGCGGGACAAAAGTATGTTTACAGTTGTAAATACACAAAACACAGAATTTATTCTTGTATTACTTATTAATTGCATTATTTTTCCATACGAACAAGTATAAAGCTACTTTTGCCCCACCCTGTATGTGAAAGTTGGTTGCCAATATTAGCTTCTTCAGAGAGGAGGTAGAAAGATAGCTAAATTACTACTTCCTTAAATGATTTGGACCATACTGATTGGTGCCCTTTTGGCAAGTTCTATTGCAGAGAATACTAGAAGAAAATGTACTATACTTTCCACTCCGCCTCCCTATTGTAATGACAGATATTGGGAAAATCTGACTCAGTCTTTCTTGATTCTTATTATAAATTATGCAGAATAAGACTGTTTTAAAATACCGCCAAGGAGAAAGTAGAATTTTAAGTGTGTCTGCATCACCTTTCTATAAAGAGATTAGCATTGATTGCATCAAAATCTTACCAATAAAAATAAACACTTAAAATATTAAAGTGGATCAATTTTCCTGAGGTTCAAGGTCTTTTAGTCTTCCAAATTTAATTGTTTATCTTCCTAAATGGAGAACTTTTGGTAGCAGTTAATCGTAAGAACAATTTTATTTTTGTGACCACTTTTGATTTTTTAAGCTTAATTGCTTAGCATTGTAATTTAGCATAAAATATAACAGATTTTTATTTGCCCAACTTTGTCTGGATTGGACTGTAATGTGTTTACAATGCTAATTGAATAAAAAAGTTACTTTGAGGTAATGAATAGATTTAAGAGCCCATTGAAAATTATAGAACTTTAATCATTATTAACTAAACAACTGTTCACTTTATAGAAGGTTCTGTCCTTTGTACTGTGGCAAATATGAAAATGAGCAAGCCAGGGTTTGCCCTCCGTGAGCTTACAGCCCACGGAGGAAGACAGGACAAGGACAGATGGAGATATACAAAGACCATAAAAGAAGCTAGACACACTGGTATGAAGTTCAAAGTCAGGCGAGGGAATATGTAGTTGAGTGGTCAAGAAAGGTTTCATGGGAGGAGGTGGGATTTATGATGAACTGTGAAAGGCTGGGAGAAGTTCAGTAGGTGGAGGGGGGATGGTGCAGATATGTGCATCGAAGGGAGCAAAGCCAAGGTCAGACTCTGCAGATGTATTTGAAAGTGCTGAACAGGCCATTGTGGTTGGTGTGTTGTATATCAGCGGCCTGGGAGATAAGGTTCAGAAGGTAAGATAGGGTCACATTGTATATGGAGAGCTTGAATTCTAGCCTTTAACTGAAGCTGTTCCTAATGGGCAGGGGGAGGTATGAGCAGACATTTGGCAGCCTTCTTTAGGCAGATTATGGAGGAAAAGGAGTAGATTGGAAGGAGGGGCCCAGGTAGAAAGCTATGAACAGAGCCAAAGTGAGAGGTGATGATGGTTTTGATGAGTAGAGAAGGAAAGGACAGCATCCTCCTAAATTGGTCTCCCTCCTCTGTCCTTGCCCCTTTCAGTTGCTTTCAACTCAACAGCCAGAAGGATCCTGTTCAAATGCCACTCCTCTGCTCAAAGCTTCAGTGGTTTTTGATCTCACTCACAGAGAAGTTCCTTCCCTATACCACCTGCTAGGGTTATGATCTCACCCCTGGTTACCTGTTTTGACCCCATCTCTTTCTTGAAGTCTCATTTGTTTATTCTGCTCTAGCCACATTGGGCTCATCACTGTTCTTTTTATTTATTTAATTTTTGTTGTATATTTTTTCCATTACCATTTACTCCCCTTATACCCTCTCTCCCATGCAATCACCACACTGTTGTTTATGTCCACGAGTCCTTTTTCCTTTCTGTTCAGTCCTTCCACCCACTAGCCTGCACCCCCACAGTTAGCTGTCCTCTTACTCTCCACCTAGAAATCTGTCCCTGTTTTCCTTGTTAGTTCAGTTCGTTCCACATATGAGTGAAATCATATGGTATTTTTCTTTCTCTGACTGTCTTATGTTCTTCAGTTTTACCTATATAGTTGCAAAGGGTAAAATTTTCTTTTTTCATGGCTGAGTAGTATTCTGCTGTGTAAATGTCCCATAGTTGTTTTAGCCACTCATCTATTGATGGACACTTGGGCTGCTTCCATATCTTGGTGACTGTAAATAGCTCTGCAATCAACATAGGAGTGTTTATGTTCTTTCGAATTAGTGTTTTGTATTCCTTTGGATGTATTCCAAGAAGCAGGATCACTGGGTCAAAGTCAGGTCCATTTTTAATTTTTTGAGGTATCTCCATACTGCTTTCTATAGTGGCTGCACCAGTCCGCATTCCCACCAGCAGTGCAAAAGAGCTCCCCTTTCTCTGCATACTTGCCAGCACTTGCAGTTTGTTGATTTATTGATGATAGCCATTCTGACAGGTGTGAGGTGATTTCTCATTGTGGTCTTAATTTGCATTTCTCTGATGAGTAGTGACATTGAGTATCTTTTCATATATCTATTGGCCAACTATATGTCCTCTTTGGAGAAGTGTCTATTGAGGTCCTTTGCCCACTTTTTAATTGGGTTGTTTGTGATTTAGGTGTTGAGTTTTGTAAGTTCTTTATAAATTTTGGATATTAACCTCTTATCTGATGTATTGGTGAATATGTTCTCCCATTCTGTGGTTTGCCTTTTTATTTTGTTGATGGGCTTTTCTTTTTTTTTTTTTTTATCATAAATGGGTATTGAATTTTATCACAAGCTTTTTCTGTATCTCTTGATGTGATCATGTGGTTTTTATCTTTTATTTTGTTTATGTGGTGAGTCACATTTATTGATTTGCAAATGTTGTATCAACCTTGCATTCCTGGAATAAATCCCACTTGCTCATGGTGTATGATCTTTTTGATGCATTGCAGTATTTGGTTTGCTAATATTTTGTTGAGGATTTTAGCATCTATGTTCATCAGGGATATTGGCCTATAATTTTCTTTTTTTGTAGTATCTTTATTTGTGAGAGCATTGATGTGAGAGAGAAACATCAATTGGTTGCCTCTTGTACATGCCCTGACTGGAGACTGAAACCACGACCTAGGTGTATGCCCTCACTGGGAATCAAACTCACAACCTTTCACTTAGTGGGATGACGCCCAACAAACTGAGCCACACCTGTCAGGGCTCTTTTCTCTGGTTTTGATGTTCTGTTCTACTTATATCTTCTTTATCTCAAATTCTTTGTTTTATATTTTTTACATTTATTTTGATGTGCATATGTTTTCCTCTGATGAGTGGAATCTTTAGATTTAAACCTACAGCTTATGAGGTAAAAAGTAAATGGTAACAGGACTGGCAAAGAATTCCTAAAAAAAGAAAGCAGTTTCTTTTTTAAAAAATATTTTATTTACTTATTTATAGAGAGAAGGGAGGGAGAAAGAGAGGGAGAGAAACATCAATGTGTGGTTGCCTTTCACACACTCCCTACTGGGGACCTGGCCCACAACCCAGGCATGTGCCCTGACTGGGAATCGAACTGGTGACCCTTTGGTTCACAGGCCTGCACTCAATCCACTGAGCCACACCAGCCAGGGCAAGCACTTTCTTTGTATTCACTGCAAATTGACTGTGGGGTTACTCTTCAGAGTAGTATTTACTGTATATATATATATAGATAGATAGATAGATATATACTCATTAGTGCCAGATTTAAACAAGCAGGATCATATTCTGGCCAGCAACCACTAACGATGTATTTTGGGCCCTATGGCTTCCTTCTCTGTCCACCATCTGCAGGTAAGTATCTCAGGAGCTCCACATGCTTGCCCGCAGGTGACTGTAGCATGCCACTCCTTTATTGGTGGCAGGGAATGTGTTTGCATTGTGTGATGGTGGGGCAGGGGAAATTGAAGTACTTTCATAGGGAGCCCAGGGGATCTTTAGTTTCAAAGAAAATGAGCAAGAATGAGATGGATGAAGTGAAAATGAGTAGGCAATTGGGTCCAATTTGGCCATGTTATGTATGAAGAACAACTTTGCTTCTGCTTTACAGAAGGATGTGACTAAAAATAGTTTGATGCTCCTGAGTAACAGGCATTGAAAAATTGCATCTGCTCTATACCCGTGAAATACAGAGTGGTGCGGGACCCGCAGAGCATGTGGGGGGTTGTTGAAGGCTCACAGCATGGTGATGGCTTTTTTCCACCCATTTGTTGATGCACCAGGCTTTAAAGTATACAGGTGGTAAGAATGTAAAGATCTGAGATAAAGGAAAATTACGTACTCATTTTGAGTACTTATAAGAGAAGGGGGTCATGGGATTTCGTGGAGAGGTGTTAAAGGAAATGGTTTTATAATTTGAATTTGAATTTATGGAGGTGACTGAATGACAATATGGAGAGGTTAATGTCATTGAAAGAAGAATTTTTATTTACATTTCCCCAAGAGAAGGATCCTGCCATGCCATACAGGGCCGCAGGGGATGCACCAGGTTTGGGTCAGGAAACAAAAGACAGGAGCTGGGGGGAAGCTGGGGTCAAAGTCTTTATGGTGGTTGCCATGGGAAAGGCAAGGCAGGGCAGAGTGAACAGCTTACAATTGGCGAGTGTGAATAATTCCAGGGGACTCTGCGCTGTAGGGGTGGTCTCTACTTGCCTGGTGCCTGGCCCCAGGTGATCTGGGGCAGGGGTGTACTGGCTTGGCGTGTGACAGGCAAGTTGGTGGTTGGGACTGTAGACTCAGGACTGGTTGGTTTGCACATAAAAGCTGAGCCCTTGCTATATCTGAGAATTTGTAGTCAGCAAGATTTTTAAGATGTCAAAACATTTAAAAAATGTGATTAATATATAAAAGCTGAGGGGTGATTGCCAGAGCAGACTCTCAGCGGGCCTGATTCTACTATAATTATCATATGGTATTTCCTCCTCTCTCCACCTCATCTTCTCTCATCATAACTTCAAGGCCAAGGCCTTGGGTCCTGCACATGGGATTTGAAAAACACTCTATATTCTGCCGTAGCACGTTATTTTATTATTTATCAATAAAATCTCAATCTTTTATATAACAAGGACCCAACTTTGGTGTTCCCATTTTCACTGTTGGTGTTTTTGTCTATGCCTAGTATGAATTCTATATCATGTTTGATTTAGTCCATTTAAGTCACCTTTTTCTGCTTGTTCAAGTGACACTTCCCTCAAATTTTACTTTTATTTAAGAAATTGGCATTATGTAAGACTTTTAGGAAAGGACCCAAATATCATTATGGAGATACATGCCTGGCAATATCTATCTTGAGGAAACTTCTCTATTTCTTTGTTTCTTTTTCTCTTTTATAAATGTCTTTATTGAGCAACTGCTATAGGAGGAAGAACTCAGGATACATATATAAAAAGTTGCAGTCCATGTCTTTAAAGGGAGGTCGAAGGGAAAGAGATATAACAGAACATAACCTTAAAATGGAGATATCACATTTTAAGGAAGTTTGAAGAAAGAGGAGGAAGGAATTTCTCAGTCAGCCGCCCGAGTCAGGGAAGACTTCTCTTGGAAAATGACATGTCGTTGCATCCCTTTAAAATTTCAAAGTTTTTGCATTGTTTTTGGAATATAAAAGTAATACATGCTCATGGTAGGAAATTTAGAAAGTACGTAAAAGTATAAAGTATAAAAAAAAATGAATTCCAGCCTCATTCCTGAACATAGATGCTTACATTTACTTACAATACAAACATACACTTTGAAACTAGAGAGAGGTGGTGGTCACACGCCATTGCAAATATACTAAAGCCTTGTGGTTTGAGTGCCAGCCTGCCTTTATCGTAGGATTTCTTATTCAGTGATTTAAAAACCTGGTCACCATGACGATTCCATCGCTCCTCCATCATGCTTTTCGCTGCTTTTTTGGTTTTACACAATGACACAGTTACAAACGACACCAAGCAACCTATCTCAACTATGCCCTGCAGCATAAAAATTAGGTATCTACCTGCAAATTGATGGATGTAGCAACATCTTTGCTAACTTAGGTTTTAAAACTTTGTGTTTTTGAGATAATTTTGAAATCACATAAAAGCCACAGAAGATGCACACAGAGCTCTTCTGTACCCTGCACTGATTCTCCAATTGCTGGCATTTAACCCATCGGAGAAGTTGAAGACATGATACTCTACTGCCCCCTAATACTTTCGAGTGTGTTTCCTAAGAACAAGGACACTCTTCTGTGTGACCACTGGCAGCCATCAAAGTCAGGAAGTTCACATCGATCCTGTGTCATCATCTAGACCACAGGCCCCATTCAGATGTCACTGATTAATGCCTTTCATGTCCAAGATCCAATCCAGGGTCATACGGATTTAGTTTTGGTGTCTTCTTCATCCCTGTCAGTCTGGATAAGTTCATCATCATTTTTTGGTCTTTTATGACCTTATTACTCAACTTGGGTTTAATGATGCCACCCCCTGATTTACGCATTTTGTAGGCATACCCCCGAAATGACGCTGTGCTCAGCTTTGTAACAGAGACCACACAGGGTTACTTTGCCTTGTTACCATTTAGAGGAACTTTTATCACTTGGATAAGATTGTATCTGCTAGGTTTCTCCACTCTGAAGTTAATAAATACATTGCAATTATTAAGCAATAAATAATTTATAAGTACTTTGTGTACAGTTGGTTCTCATTATTTGCAGACATTGTGTTCTATAAAGTCACCACCAACACTGAAATATCCAATACTGAAGCATTGCTCTAGGGGAAATACAAGGCTGGATTCCTGTCACAACTTAATGGCCAACCCTTTAATGCATAACCTTGTTTTAAGTGTGTTTCTGTTCAACAACACCTTATTTCATGTACATTGTTGATTCATTGACATTGAACCCTTGGCCAGTGGCACTATTACTCCTGCCTGAAAGAAGCTTATCTAACACACACATTTTCTCTGGAAGGCACATCCCAGCCTCTTGCATTTAGAAACACTACACAGCACTTCAGCACTATGCTTGGGGGTGGCGGGACATTTTAAACAATAAAATCACCAAAAGCGCAAAAATGCAAAAAATGTGACAATGGGTTGTGAAAAGGACGCTTGTTTGCAGTGTGAGAGCTGAGACAAGTGGGCCTTGTGCAGACCAGCCAAGAATGTGCGTCCTGCGACTCCATGTTTTGCCATTTTGTGCGTGTTCTCCAAAGTCCCGTGCTGCCTGTGTTGATTTTACAGACACAAAGAAATTCTGGTGAATTTGCAAATGCTGCATCTGTGAATAATAAGGATTGACCATATCTGGTTCCTATTGAACTTTCACTTGCCATTTTTAGCGTCAGTTGAGCTCAAATTGTTCCACGTTTGGCCACTGGGAATCCTTCGTGCTGTCTCCTGTCTTTCTGACATGTCCCCACCGTTCTTTGAGTATATCTTTGCTTTTTTGTTCAGCAAGACTTTCCAGGCGCATCTTGTATTTTTCTCTGCCCCAGCTCTGAAGTGAGCCAGTTCTCCAAGGCGCTCTGGTTCTTGAGAAACCAAGAACTGGGTGTGAGGTGGGCTCATTGCTACCAGGCTCATTATTTCTAAGCTCTGCTAGTAGACAGAGTTAGTAGATATATATACACAGTGTGGGGCAAAAGTAGGTTTGTAGTTGTTCATATGGGAAATGATACAATAATTAATAAATAATATAAGAATAAACTATTTTGCATACTCACCTATTTTTGCCTCACCTTCAATGTACATACATAGACACACACAAAGTCTGTCATCTATCATTGACCGATTATCATCTTATCCATCTATCTATTCATCTATCAGTCATCTGGTAAATCCATACCAATACCTCCAGTTTCAATCTTATATCTAACGGTTCCCTTTCAATATTTGTAACTCCCTTCTCTGGCAGTTAAAAAACCATCTCCCATTATTCTCAATGTCTGCATTTACTGGCTTACTACCCCTGTATGGAAACGAACTTCCAGCCCTACCAGCCAAAGACACATCCCTGGATACCTGGACCCACTCCCGCAGGGCATGTGGGCTAAAAGGTAGTCCCAACAAAGGGGAAGGAAGAAGGTAGAAGAAAAAAGGATGACTTAAAAGTTATTGAAAGTCTGAACTTTTGCTAAATTCTTCTTAAATAACAGCAAGTTTTTTTTAATGAAAAAGGAGAAACATCACATGTATTTTTAGTTACCTTTGAATCTAGAAGGTTATTTTACTATACCAAATGGATATAAAAGAAAAACCAGTTTATATAAATGGTATCTTTAAAAATATTCATGTGATACATATGTTATCTTCTTGGATTAAAATAATTTATTTTATATATTCCCAGATGTTTCAGATTCAAGCTAGCTTTCAATATAACAGCTAAACGTAATATAACAGTTGAATCTCTAAATGTTAATATGAAATCTTAATTTTCTAATTTTTGAAGTTTTAGATATGACATTTTGATTTGCAGTGCTTATAAGAGGAAACTGGGTAATTCTATGTACTTTGATTATATTTTTTTCTGTTGTGTTTCTTACATTAAAAATTAAGTTTGCATCTTAATTTTTCTGTTAAATGTTCATTTAAACTTTAAATAATTAAGTTATAGAACGTGAAAATTAATTTACACTTAAAGAGGATAATAGTGAATAGTTTTGCCTTCCCAAGTTTTAAATTCTTGTGAATAAGCCATAAATTATAGCTTTAACAACTGTTGTTTAATTTTAAGAAATGATTTTATTTTGTTAGAGCATAACAAAACTGTTCTGATAACTGAGATGACTGTACATGTCAAAAGTAACATAGCTTACCTTTTTCATGAAGGTGTGTAAAGGTACCATGAATGTGAGTTTGTTCATACTATAAACATTCCACAAATACAAAACTATACACACAAAAATTTCCTTTTATTTCTCTTTATCAATCTTACTTCCATTCAACAGAATTTCTTGGTGTTATATGTATTGAGATGTATATATTTGACTGTATATAAATGCATTTTTAGTTTGTTGATTTTTACTTAAATATTATATATAAATATATGATATATGATATAAAGGTACATAATATATATTTACACATGCATAAATATATTTCTGCAGCATCTGGCTTTATTTATTAATAAAAATATTTCTTGGAGTTTCTTTTACACTAGTACATACAGTTTCTTTCTTTCTTTTTTTTTTTAATCCTCACCCAAGAACATATTCATGGATTTTAGAGAGGGGGAAGGAGGGAGAGAGAGAGGGAGAGAGACATTGATGTGAGAGAGAAACATCAATCTGTTGCCTCTTGTCCACACCCCAGCTGAGAACCGAACCCACAACCTAGGCATCAAACCCATGCCTTTTTGGTTTATGGATGACACTCCAACCAACTGAGTCACACTGGCCAGGGCTTATTTCAGTTTTAATTACTGCATAATATTGTATTATATAACTGTGCCATAATTTAAACACTTCCCATTGATGGGCATTTAGGTATTTTTTTACCCAAAATTTTGCTCTTATAATCAATGCTGACATGCATATACTTACACATACATCTTGAACCACATATGTGTCAAGTTCTGTGAAATAAATGTCCTCACTCAAGGAATGGACTGCTCTCTTCCTTGAGAGGAATTGGGCAGGTGCTGAGCCCCTACCTCTGGGCTGTCCTGCCCCTTTGGAGATCATTTCACTTTGTTCCAAAGTCCCTGGGAGTGTCTGACCTGGTGGCCTCATACCATGTGCCCTTTTAGCTATATTATCTCCTGAGGTTGGAAGATGAGATGTCCAATCACGTGCCAGCTTCTCTGTTGTGGGTACTGGGGAGACAGCAACCCAGAAGTCAAAGTGTAGAATTATATTGTAGTCCTTTACACATTTAGCAGATTTTGAAACCTTAAAGAATAATATCATTTTAACAAATAAAAATGCAAATAATTTATTTTAAACAGTTTTTGAAATAGGAATCATAGGTTGGATACTTTTTATAAGGATATTTGTGCATGGGTATGTTTTAAAAATACTTTATTAAATTACTTTACCCTACTTGAAAATTAAGCCTCCCACAAATCTATTTAATAAAGGGGATAATTTCTAATTGGTCATCAGGTTTTTCTAGTTTTATTCTTTATTCAATAATCTCAAATATTGCTGAATGGCTATTTCCAGTTCATTTCAAAAACAATTCAGTTTTATTTTATTTTCCATCCCTGGTTTATAACATTCATTTGTCATTTTTGTCATTTTGTAGACCTACCAAGAGCAGCTGTCAGGATCTTAAGCAACATGACATTCCTTTTTGTGAGTTTGTCATACACAGCTGAGAGTGCCATTGTCACTGCTTTCATTACCTTCATTCCCAAGTTCATCGAGTCACAGTTTGGTATCCCGGCTTCCAATGCCAGCATCTACACTGGTAAGGCACCGCCGTCAGAGCGTCTTCAAAACACGATCGTTTTTGGCCACGAAACTAAAATGCAGTGAGTGAAGAGAGCTAACTTCGTTCATTCTAACCTCAAAGGGTGCAATAAGTTCCTTAGCAGCTCCCTTCCTCCGCCCCCTAGATTTCAGGAGGAGAAAGTCTTTGAATGTTTTCTTTTTGATTCAGATTGTATTACTGTGTGATGATTTTACCAACAGTGTTTTGGAAAGGGAGAACTTTGCATATTTATGTTTTTATGGGTCTGAGTTAAAAGGAATGAAATAGGCAATGGCGTTCCAGTGTAAATCTGAATAAATCCTTTTAGAGGTTGGCCCGAGTCTTACAGTTTTAGGTTTTCGAACATTGGCAATTTGAAATGTAGATCAGTTCTGTGGTATCAGGATTTTCCTTTCCTAAATGTGAGTGGATTCTAATTGAATTACTACAGATTCTTGAATTTAGAAAGGAAATCTATTATTTTTATGAATTTTATTTCAGAAATTATTTCATGTCTGGAGAAACTGATTTTTAGAAGACTTTGATACAGGTACCTTAGTGCTCAAATTTTTCATGGTAAATTGGGTGCTCAGAAATGTGGGAACATTAATTTTCAGATATTGGGGGGATTTTCAGTGTATTATATTTTTGCTGGTGGAAGTGGAGCTCTTTTACAGGATCCAGAGAAAAACATGTCACCCACCCCATGCACAGGAGATCATGGCGTGGCAAGATGTCTTCAGGTGGAAGTAGAAGGCTGCCCCCGTGTCCAATCTCCATCCACCCCGCCATGGATAAGGGTCCCACTATGTCTTTAGCAAGGTCAAAACAAAGGCCGGTTTCCAGAGCGTCTGTGCTGTGTTAAAGCTTAGTCCAGTCTTAGACCTCCCCATCATCTGGCTAACTAGCTTGCGGTCCTGGCTGCAATCTGCTGCTGTGCTTCTGCATCCAGGCTCTTGCCTGGAGCCTGTGTTTGGAGCCTGCGTGACTGTCAGCCACACAGCTGGTAGGGCCACATGGTTATGGAGAGAAGTGCACGGGGTGAGCATGGGTCAGGGAGGGCAACAGAGAGAGAGAGAGAGAGAGAGCAAGCTGCTTTTTGCTCCTGGGATTATATTATCTTGGGCTTGGGAAGGACCAGGAGCTTTTTCAAAATAACTTTTCAAGCTTCAGTGAGCTTCTGATGGATCTACCTCCTAGCCAACTGGTCCCTTTCTCCCATTAGACTGACAGGCTTGTATGGTTAAGCACCTCCACCTGCACCATTTTGACGTCTGTTCTGCATGTGCTTACCTTCCCCTGCTCGCCCCAACAATCCGGTACCAGATAGGGAGACGGAGAGGTGTTAATCCATGCAGGACATCGCTGTGATCCTCTGGAGCATGTGAAGTTGTAGGTCCCTGGTTAAACAAACAGGCTCATGCTCCCCAGCCCATTAAGCTCAACAATGTCCGATTCCTTTGCTTCTTCTTTTATTATAATTAGCTACCAACTGTAATAGTGTCATATGATATTCTGGATATTTACTTAGTGGTTTCAAAGATGGTCAATGATTGTATCTACCTAAGGCCCAATGCATTAGGCACGTTTATTTAAACAGTTAAGTGGGGAATTATGATAACTTTTTCCAGTGGCTTTTGTTCCCATTCTTCTCCATGTCCACATCCAAACCCAGTAACCATTATTATCTGAACATTAACAGGTAAAATTATAATAGAAAGAAAATGTTGATTCAAAATATTTGGGTAATTGCTTTGTTCTCTCTTTCACTTTACACATAAAGATACACATAATTGGGTTGTGGATCCATGACAGCAAATTTATTTTTTATAAAGAATGTACTGCTGTGGACCATTGTACTAACTGTGACATAAACATGTTTTTTCCTCTTGTTTTTTAAAAAAATGTTTCCCTTGTATTAAGGTAAAGTTGACAGGTTACAGTTTGGTTGTCAGAAAATCTTAACCTCCCATTTCTGGTTTAACTTTTACACTAACCTTTTGCTGAGCAACAATTCTTAGACAGGGAACCCAAGAATTGGCTCATAGCTAGATTGGAGGCCATGTAGCTGTTATGTGTAGTTGCAAGCATTTCCCAAATGTAAGCGTGTTACTGGAAAGAAGGTTTATAGCCAAATGAACTTGAAATGTGCTGAGTTAAAGGATTAAAGAGTGCTTTGCTGCAGGACGTATATCCTTTAATACGCGAACATGCATTATGAGGCTCCCAGAGGAAGATTTGGAGTATAGTCTTTCCCCAATTTATTTTACCACAAAATCCAGTCTTTGAAGAGGCATCTTTGTCACGAACAGTGCTCCTCAGGACACACATCTGGGAGCATTGCTAGTCCATCCTGGGTGTCCCGTTCCCGATCAACCAAAGAACAGTGCTGTCCGGAGCCTCCAGCTCCCCTCTGGACACGCCATTCGGCTCTGTTGGGCAGTGGTATGGTGCCCAGCTCAGTAGGAATTCGTGCACAGTGAACACATATAGATCAGGGCGTCTCTTAATTGCTGCAGAGGCACAGGCTGATAGATAACTCCTTGCACAAACATGGAGTGAAGGGTTCAGCTGGACCGGGATGTTTGGCTGCAGAATTCCATGTGGTGGGGTCAAGGCGGTGGTCCCCGAGTGTGGCCCCTGGGTGAAGGGGTGCAGGAATTTGCTCTTCTGTGCTCTGACGTCAGGAGTACAGGAGCAGTGCCACACAGTGCCCGTTCCCTTCCGGTTTTGTCATCAGCATTTTTGGGGGGATCCTTGCCAGTGTAATTTATACAAGGTTTTGATAGTCGCCTGTGTTTTGATAAAAGCCTTTCATTCCCAGCACACATACTTTTTCCTTACTCTCCAGATAGATAATAAATAATAAGAGCCAAGACATATCCAGATTGATTGGGAATCGAGGGAAGCCTATCATGGTAAGATTAAACAAAGACGATAATTTGTTTTAAAACTCAGCTTGATTGTTTAAATTTTTATCACTGATTTCTTTATTCTCTGAGCAGAGATTTATATTTTTAAAGCCTAATTTAATTTAGTTTAATCTTTTGTTCTCTGAATCCTTGATTACACATGTAAGTAACACAAAGAATTAACAAATGTATTTGAAGAATTTAAAGTTTTAATATTTTTTTATTTCATTGATTATGTCCATTTATTTTCAGTTTTAATTTCTCATCTGACACTTTTAAAGTTCTTTTTTCATTGAAAAAAATGTATTGGATAAATACCTTGACCCTCCATAGCAATTTGCCTGTGTTGGGTTACGTACCATGGGCAGAAATGAAACTCTGTACAAAAGATGGGCCTCTCCTCATCTCTCTTACATAGTCATTGAACACCAGGTCTGTGCACAGAGCTGCGTGTGTGTGTGTGTGTGTGTGTGTGTAAAGTCTCAAATCAGGATGGTGAGTTGCTTACAGATCTAAGAGGAGAGGGAAAGCTCACTAAATAAGTTTAGAGAAAGCTCTTTTAACAATCTGATTGAAGATTTGGGTTGCAGAGATTATTTTGGTGGGTGAAGGGGTATGTTTGAGTTACATTTCATGGAGGAAATGCTTTTAACCAAGGTTTGAATGAAAAGTAGAATTTGACTGTCTGGAGTTTGGGGGAAGGCGTTTATTCCCTATAGAGGACCAGCTAGAGCAACGGCAGAGAACAAGGAAGAGTAAGGCTTGTTTTGGCCCCCACCCCCCAAAAAAGAGCAGTTTGTTCCTTAGGAGAGAAACAGGGAGGGTTCTAAAGGCAAGCAGGTGGGGCGAACTGGTGGGAGGGGCGAGCAGAATGCTTTCTGGTGCTGGGGTGAGAAACCTGCTCAGGGGCCTTTAGCACCACTGGCTTACCTTGTCGTCACTTTGGGAACACCTGTGCCCTGGGGGAGGTGGTGATACCAGGGTTTGATGAGGGCGTCACCAAAGTGCCTTCATCGACCCCACTTGTTTTATCTCTGCAACAGCGGGTCTGTGTTCGAGGTACACTCTTCCTTTTGTTGTTCTTCTGTGAAATCAGTTAGGGTCACATGTATGGACTGACATTCAGTATTTTGAAGCTGAGATTTGGGAAAGCTTGACATAATGGGTGGAGCCATGCAGGAGGAGGTGGATGGAGCAGCCTTGAGCCCTGCCACTGCTGGCTCCTAGCCGTGTGACCTTGGGCAGGTCACTTAACTCCCTCAATTCAGCTAAAACTGAAGTTTATCTGTGTAATGAGGATAGAGGCTCGCCTGTCCTGTGGCAGTGTTGTTGTGAGGGTCAGGTGACCCGGTGAAGACTCAAATAGGTCCAACAATATACATTAGAAATGTAACAATCATATACTATAGCAAAGAAAATTATTATCAACGACGATGATGATAGCACCTTACATTTGCAGTCATGCAGCTTGAACAGGCCAGAGAATAAAACCTGTGTAATAACAATGATGAGAATAAACTGCTGACATTTATTGAGTATTTACTAAGCAGAAGACAATATCTAAGCATTTTTATATGGATAACATCATTTACTTCGGGTAACGAATGCCTGTGCAGTAGGTATTATTGACTATGCCCGTTTTCCAGATGAGGAACCAGAGGTCCAGGGAGGTTTAAATAACTGGCTTAAGTACAGGCAAATAGTGGGAGCGTGAGGCTGAAGTTTGCACTCAGTGGAGGGTGTATCTGAAATAATATAATAGACACACGATTGTCATCATGTGCAGTCAGTTTTAATTTTTTTTTTTACTATTTCCAGAGAAATAATATTCTAAGATTCAACTTCCACCCACTCCACAGCAGCCTTGGGTCACGGCCACAAAATCTGTTTTCCGAGCACCACGGTCTTTGAGCATCGCTTTGCTTTCCGGGAATCCTGCCCGTTGGTGTGTGGAAGTAGGCAGCTAGACACTAACTTCTCTTTACAAGAGAAGTAGCCTTGGAAAACTCCATTTTGTTTTCCCTTGGAGTATAACCAAAATATATATATTGATGTGGTAAGGGGATTAGGTTGAAGTGTGATTTAAAAAAAATTAAGTTAACTTTTATGGTTGTCTAATTAACCAAATCTTTGCCATTCGTCTTCAGCTACTGACTTGGGGTTTGGTCGAGGAGACCCACAGCAGTGCCACTGAGCTCAAATTGCAGCTTTTGGGAGTTGCCCGCCTTTAGACACAAGAGAGGCACACATGTGCTTTGCCTGTTTCATCCTTCTGAGGGCCGTGACAGCTCCTCTGTACCTGATCTTTAATTTTAGAGTAGTTTTAAAAATCCACTTTTGTACTAATTTATAAATGTACAATATACATAGATTTTTAAATATTGAAATTGAACTTTTAAATGCAAACAGAGCATCTTAGGGATGGATGTACTTAGCATCGCTGCCCGTTTCCAAGGCCAGGCGGTGACATTGAACTCTGAGACAAGTGCACAAGCAAATGCAGTGTTCTCTTGGAGAGACGGGGAAGGTCCCTGCCAACAGCGGCCTACGGCCCCTGCTAGAGTCTCCTCCCTGTGACTTTTAAACAATCTTGTGATGACTAGAGGCTATTAGGAACTAGAAGTGACAGTTAGAGGCTCTTTGTCTTTGGGGCAGAGAGGTATTTATCACACTAAATTACATTTGCTTTTCTTCAATGCTAATTAAAACAGTTATAGGAGGTTATAGAGGACCATAAGTCACAATACTCAGATTCTCTGTATTTGTTCATTAGCCAGTTAGTGTAGGACATGTCTGAGTGCATATGCCATGTGGCAGGTTCGTAGCCAGGGCACTAATGGTGGCAGTGAAGCAGGGCTCAATTGATTGAGGAGAGTCAGGGGGTCCAAAATGGTGATGAGTACACAAAGACACCAATGACAGTGACACTGAAGCAGGAATAGGTTCTGCAGCTGCGGTGTCTCTGAAGGACGTGGCAGGACCACATCCTCTCTGTCAGGTCCTGCCTACTGGTGCACGGAGCACCCAAGAACCAGAGTTCAAAATGGAGTATTGGCTAGAGTTGTTAATTTTTTATAATACTTTTAACTTTGAAAAATATTTTTACATTTTAGAAAATATTTTGCTGGTCACATAGGTTCCTGCTCCAAAACCAGTCTCCACATCCGAGCTCCCCGGGGAGTCTCAACAAGACCAGGTGCAAACAGTCACGGTCACTGTCATCAATAAACAACAATAGGAGCTGGTACAAATCACGCCCGAAAGCCTTGGATCTATAGTTACAGAGCAATGCCATTGATCAGCACGTTTCCCACTGTGACCGGGGGTCAGCGTCCGGGACAAACAGCGGGCAGCTCAGGCTGACTGGGGCCTGCTGCAGTTACCCCGGAGCCGGGCCGGGCTGGGGCTGGGGCTGGGGCTGGCGGAGGTTGGCCAGCAGCTCCGCCTTCAGGGCAATAACGCAGCTGTGACTTCAGGCTTCTCAGTTTTTCGCTCTAGGTCTGTTTTCTAATCTAGGAAACAATAATTTGGATTGGAATCAACTCTCTGATTTATTCCTGCTCTAAAATCTTAGATTAAGTAGTTTTTCCAAGGCTGCATGTGCCAAAGAAACTGGCTCTTACAGTCCCCATAGAGGTACTATTTTCTTACAAGGGAGCTACTTTCGCCCCTTGTTGCGGTATTTTTAACCACGTTGTGCTGTCACACCCTTTAGCCACGTCCAGCATCAGCGTTACCTGTTTTTCTTTGCCACGGGTGGCCTGATATAATCCACGGACCTCTTTTTGAACTTGAGAACTGTCACTTCCCTAAATGTGTGATTTTTGCCAAGTCATTTAACCGCTCTTTCTCAGTTTCTCATTTGTAAAATGGGAGTGATCTCAGGGCTACTGAAAAAAATTAAATGAGATCATTTTCTCTTCCAGTATTTGGTATATAGTAAATGTGCAATAAAAATTAGTCTCCCCTTTTATGTTGTGAGACTGTGTTACATTTCAATCACCATTAAAAAGTTTCATTAAGTTTTCTGAATTAAACTTCAGTTAGTCTAGCTTAGAGTGATAATTCGAGGGCATTTTGTTAAATGCCACCTGTTAAGAGAAGTAGTATTTTCAAATGAAAGGGCAAGGTGGGGCTGTTTTAGTCTGGATCATAGGAATAAAGCAGCAGAAACCTGCGGGGCCGGAGGCCGCTGAGGGGTGTCGGGGGGAATGTCCACATCGCTATGCTTCACGGTTCTCTCTCTCTCCTCTCTCTTTCTTTTAATTGCCCTAAATCAATTTGCCAAATGACCAGCTCCTTTTTGCCCAGTTATCCAAATGACTATTTTTTTATGATTCTTTTCCTTCATTTACCAATTTTAGAGTAAAAATTTACATTGTAGCAAACGTGTCTAGAGACCAATACATTTAAACAACGTAGTCATGAACTACCTCATGGCTATTTGCACGTTCGATAGGCTTTCATCCACCGCAGTCATTCTTCCTTTCTGATGCTCCAGTTGTCGGTCTTTGGCCACCGGGAGCCCATTCAAGTCAACACCCAGACCCTTCCGTACTGCCCCGGTAGTCTGTGGTTTCCAGCATGACACAAGCGAGTCATTTGTTGTTTCCTGCCCTAGGTTTGGGGTCAGTCACGGTTCTCAAGAAGCCTGGTTCCTTTTAGCAGAAATGGTGTTTGGGGATCACCATCTGGACACTAGGGTCTCCTTGCTACAAGGTCATCCTTGTTTCTAGGACTTTTGTTAATGAAAAGAGAAAAACAAATCTTGAGGTTACACTGATATTTCTGCTTCAAATTTAAGATGACAAGTTATTACTTCTTTGATATTTATTAAATCTCTTTGCTCCAATGCTGAAAATCTTGTTTTCTAATGACTTTAACAAAATTGATTTATAAGTGCGTGTAAATGTGAGTGTATAAGAATGTCAGATCAACTATCGGCATTATTACTAACTATGAAATATGAAATGCAGTTTTAGACTTGTTTGTGGTTCTTTTTTTCCAAAGGCTGTCTTTTATGGATATACAAAATACTGTGACCTAAACTTATTTGAAATAATTCTTTGTTCAGGTTATGCCTGCAACCTGATATGATGCGGAGTTTATTTGCTTTAATTTATTTTTGGATTTTAGGAATTACTTAATTTTTATATATTTTTAATAGTTTGATTTTTATTGTATTTTTTCCCATTACCGTGCATTCCCCCACACCCTGTCCCACCCCCGCCTATCCCCCGCCCTCTGCAGTCACCACACTGCTGTCTGTGTCCATGAGATCTTTTTCTTTTTCGCTCAGTCCCTCCACCTCTCAACAACACCCCCACCCCAGCCAGAGCTGTCAGCCTGCTCTCTATCTATGAGTCTGTCTCTACTTTGCTTGTTAGTTCAGTTTGTTCATTAGATTCCACATATGAGTGAAATCATACATATTTGTCTTTCTCTGACTGGCTTATTTCACTTAGCATAATGTTCTCCAGGTCCATCCATGCTGTTGCAAAGGGTACAATTTTCTTCTTTTTTACAGCGGAGTAGTACTCCATTGTGTAAGTGGCCCATGGCTGTTTTATCCACTTACTGATGGACACGTGGGCTACTTCCAGATCTTGGCTATTGTAAATAATGCTGCAATGAACATAGGGGTGCATATATTTTTTGAATTAGTGTTTCTGGTTTCTTCGTATACATTTTTATATTTTTAAGTTAATTTGTTTTTTAAATTCTGTAAGACATTTGTATGACTTGAGAATCAAAGCTGTAAAACCAAAGACATTCAGAGAGACCTTGCTTCTATTCCACATTCCTCTAGTTCTCTCTCCTTATTTAAAAAAATATTTTATTTACTTATTTTTTAGAGAGGAGAGGGGAGGGAGAAAGAGAGGGAGAGAAACATCAATGTGTGGTTGCTTCTTGCTCAGCCCCTACTGGGGACCTGGCCCAAAATCCAGGCATATGACCTGACTGGGAATCGACCCAGTGACCTTTTGAGTTGCAGGCCAGCACTCAACCACTGAGCCACACCAACCAGGTCTCACCTTTTTTAGGTAGCACTTTATTAGTTTATTCCTCTTTTGTTTCTTTTTGATTGTGTGAGGGATGAGGGATTATTTCCTCTGAACTGAAGGAGGCTTGGAGATTTAATATAAATGATAAAGGTGCAATTGCTTTAAGAGTGACACAGAATACATGTAACTGATTTCAGCTGAATCAGAGTTGAGCTAGGGTTAAGTGTTTGCTTCTCTGATTTATGTATAGTCGTCCCTCGCTATATTGCGGTTCACTTATTGTGGCTTCACTGTATCGTGGGTTTTAAAAAATATATATATTTAATTCTGTACCGTGGAGTTTTCACTATATTGCAGGATTTTGTGGTATATAGGTATTTATATAATATTTATGATTTTAATTATTTTTGTCTAAAAAATTTAAAACAACATAAAAATATAAAAAATGTTAATTCAAAGATATTAAAAGAATATTAAATCAGTGGATGAATACCATACTGTACATGATGGAAATGCAGTACGCCACTACCACTTGCACAAGTTTGCCAACGTGAGATTGTACACAGCACACTATTGGCTGATGGAATGGAAGGCGACCAACCACAGCACTGTGTTCTGTATCCTGGGCTCTGATTGGCTCAGTGACCGTAGCATCGGTCTGTTGGCTCTCCCGCACCGTGCCCATACGTTCAGCATCTCTCCTTGTCCACTTCACACTGACATCTGATCGCTGCACGTAGTGTTGCTCTGCGGTGTTGTGTTTTTGTGAAATTTTCATAAAAGTTTGAATTTATTTCAAGCCCTGTGATGCCACCCAAACATTCTGAGCCTTCTAAGGCTTCTGGCAGTGAACCCAAGCACCAGAGGAACATGCTTACCATCAAAGAAAAGGTGGAACTTCTCGACATGTTAAAGGAAGGCAAAAGCTACGCGGCTGTAGGCCGCCATTACGGGATCAATAAATCTACTGTTCGCTACATAAAGAAAGACAGAGAAGAATATTAGGTCTATGGCAACAGTGACTTTTAACAAGACTGCAAAGAGGATGGTCACTTCCCGCAATAAGGCCATTGTGAGGATGGAGTCTGCATTTGCCCTGTGGATAAATGACTGCAGGAAGAAGAATATCTCGCTGGATACCAACACCATCCAGATGAAGGCCAAGAAACTTTATGATAGTTTTGTGGAAAGCGCAGCTGTTCACCGCAGTGATGAGGGTGAAGACGAGGACGACGATGCAGAAGCAGGACCGTCGAGTGCTTCCCCCACCAGACCAATCCCATTCAGTGCCAGCAAGGGCTGGTTTGACAAATTTCAGAGATACTTTGGACCAAGAGCATTTCTCTGCATGGTGAAGCTGCCTCTGCAGATGTCCACTCACAACCGTTGATGGATGACAACCTGATGGAGGTGACGAAGTTAGCAAGTGAAGAAGAAGATGAGGAACAAGATGAAATATGGGTTGGAGATGAGGAGGAGGTTGGACTAACACTCGATCGTCTTGCAACCATGGTCAGAATGGCCAAAGAATTTCAGCGAGTGGCTGAAGAATGGGACCCCCAGATCTTTGTTCATTGCACTTCGTAAATACAATCGAGAGTGGCATGTCAGTTTATAAAAACCTTCTCACTCAGAAGAAAAAGCAGTGCCAGCAACTCTCCATAACTATGTTCATCACTCAGACCAAGAGATCAGTTACACCTACTTCTTTAGCGGAAATAGAAGTTACGGCCCGGGGCGAAGATACTGCACCACCTGATGAAGCGCCTGATGAAGTGGTGCCTTCAGAAGAGCTGTGATGCTCTTCTTGGCCGTGCAGTACATTCATCTCATCGTCATCACCTTCATCGCTATCAGTACTGCACAGCTACTAATTCATGATCTTCATCATTCAAGTTGTAGTATGCTTCACTGGTGAGTACCCATATAGAATTTTATATGTTGTTAAAATTACGTAGGTTTAAGAGTGTAGAAAGTGTTTAAGAGCATATGAAGTGTTATAAGAGTGTGGGAAAGGTTAACAAGAGAGTGGGAAAGGTTTATAGGAGTGTAGGAAGGGTTTATAAAGCCTTAAAATATATAAAAATAATAAAATAAATATAACACCGCTACTTCACAGATTTTCACCTATCGCGGGGGTCTCTGGAACGTAACTCCCATGGTAGATGAGGGATCACTGTATTCTTTACTCACTTTTCAACCTCAAATATGTCCATTCTTCACAACTCCTGTGTGGGGGAGGAGACATTTTAAGTGTTATAATTTCATATATTTGAAATAATGTACAGTGAAATGTCAGTTGGCCAAATCTCTCAATTAAATGAAATGGAAATATGTTTGTTTCATCTTTGATGATTAATAGCACAGCCCTTTCACCTGGGATTTGTTCTGTATAAGCACACTTGTGCACGGGCATGCACACAGAGAAAAATAAAGTCCAACATCACTTGTAAGAGATTTTCAGGCACAGAGAACACTCAGCCCAGTTTTCTCCCAATTTCTACATCTACATCCATCGCCTCCTTGATGATCGTCGATGTTCAGAAATGGCCCAAAGGCTCTTGAGAGCCTTAGTCATCAAAAATACTGTGTTGTGTTCCCAGAGCAGGATTCATTTATGTATAAAAGTTGAGCTGAGAGAGATCAGAGAGCTCTTCAAAAGGAGTAAAACCCTGGGGAAAGAATGAAGTGTCAGGAAAATAGTAAGAGCATTTCTGCTACAAAGTGCATCATGCCCTTGATTAAATCAGCACCCAAGGAACACCCAGTAGAGGTGATGGATGAAGGAATGTAAACATTTATCTTTCTGGCCCTCAGTCTCATCTTTGGAATGAAGGACTGAATTAAATAACCTTTCACCAAAGATCAACTAACAAACACCCCAGATCCTCCTTGCCTGGCCAACCCTGGAAGTCCTCAGATTTTTGTGAGCAACTTATTTTTCTAGGCATTGAAGTTAGTTGTTGTCTTACCATTTTACTTTATATATATGTAATACCTTTTCCTGGCATCTTAAATTTCATGTGTATATTGATTCTTCTTCTCCTTTGGTGCATGTGAAGGAATGAGGTTGACATGTTACACTTTTTGCTTTCTTTTGGAGGGACTTTATCAAGGAGCAAGGTAACATGGTGATTAAATTTCTCCTTCGAGAATTCAGAAACTTTTTGCTGAGCACGATCCCATTTTAGCTGGTCCATACCCTGCTTAAGCAAGGCAATCTCTTCCTGCTTTGCAGTGAGCCAATATTTTATAAGAGAAATATGGATTTTAGAGTCAGAAGGTCTGGATTCAAGAGCTGCCTCTGTCATTTATTTACTATGTAACCTCAGGTGAGTTAAAGAATTTCTCTTGCCTCAATTTTACCAGCTGTAAAATGGTATGAAGTTTTAAAAAGTTAAAATTACTTACTAAGTGTCAAGAGCAACATAAAGAATTAATTAGTAATGAGAATGATCCTGGCTTTCCTCTCTAGTCATCGAATATTTTGTCCTCTATAATAGGACAGGAGAATCAGAATTATTATTGAAAAAGATGAAGGAAAGAGGAAAGTAGAGGGTGGGGTATAACATTACCCCAGTTTTAGAGATTGGTAAATAAAGGTATGGACCCTACGTGAAGGATCTGTGGCCTCACAGGTGGCCGCGTACTGGGTCTACAGACAAACTGTTGTGACTCCCAGCTCATGCCACCATCTGTCATTTCCTCGGAGCTGCTTTCTGTTAACTCATGAATATTGCATCCAGAGCTAATGGCTATCTTGGCCCTTAAGTATGATCAGGGTATAGTTATTACCACACTGGCAGGAAGTACCTTACTCTTTTCAACTCAATAGTGAAACATGTGCTTAAACATTTTCAGAAGTTAGAGTAATGTCCTGTTGTAACCTGAACCATCTCCTGGTGGCCCAAAGAAGGTTTGCTCTGCTGCCAGGCTCGAATCCCCACTGTGGCCGGAAGGAAGAACATTTGGATCTGTTCCTGTTCGACCGACTGGGTTTCAGGCTAATTGTTATTTTTTTCAAGTCATTATATTGAAAATTGTCCCATATGTCTCTTTGCAATAAAGGTGAATATAACTCATGTAGGTTTTCTAATTAAAGTAAATATTTAACAATATTATAGGTGTATATTTCTCTTACCTATGTAAGGAACAACTTGTATATAATTGTTTTATATTGAGTAGTTCAATATTATTTTGTAACATCTTCCTTAAGTTTGTTCCCATATCATATATATATATATATATATACACATACACATACATATATATATGTATGTATATATATGTATGTATATATATATATATATATATATATATATATATATATATATAAATTCTTTAAGAAATGGAGTTGAGCTTGGTGGAATCATTCAATAACAGAGCAGACATTCCATGCAGCAACATCTTCAATGATATGTCCCCTAGAGCTAGGGACATAAAGGAAAGAATAAACAAATGGGACCTTATTAAAATAAAGAGCTTCTGTGTGGCTAAAGAAAATAGTATTAAAATAAAAAGAGAACCAACCATATGGGAAAACATATTTGCCAATGATACCTCAGACAAGGGTCTGATCTCCAAAATATATAAAGAACTCATACGACTCCACCCCAGGAAGAAAAAAAACCCAATTAAAAAATGGGCAAAAGACATGAACAGACGCTTCT
>PVJI01007173.1:0-80188 GCA_004026765.1 Micronycteris hirsuta | reverse complement strand
CTTTCTGCTGGTCCACTCTGTTGATTTGAGTCCCAGTTTCCTTCTTATCCCTATTGGTTCCCTGCAGATCTCTCCTCATTTGTTCAAGCAATTTCGATAATTTTTCGTTGAATTCTGTGAGCATCCTGATTACTAGGGTTTTAAACTGTGCATCTGATAGGTTGGCTATCTCTTGGTCAGTTAGTTCTGGAGCTTTGATATGTTCCTTTCTTCGGGACATTTTTTTCCCTCGGTGAGCCTGTTACTGTAAGGAGGGTGGAGCCTTGTGGTTCACCTGGGCAGTGAAACTCACGGTCGCTGTGTTGTGATGTAGCCTGTGGGGGCGGGACCTGAGCACAATGGCACCTGCTCCGCTCTCTGCACCCACACCGCCTCCTGCAAGCAATTCGAGCCCCTCTGTGCTGGCTCCAGGGGTCGCTCTGGGGTCGGTGGACAGGCTGCACAGCTCCAATCCCCTGTGGGTCTCCCCAGTGAACTCTCCTGTGAGGTTGGTAGTTCCTCCCGCCCCGGACTCCACCCCCACGGGTGCTCTCAATCTGCGCAGATGGGTTGCACCCTGCTTTCTCTCCCGGTCCATCTGCCAGTGAATGTGGACCTCCCTGGTCCACCAGTCTCGGCCCCTCTGGGTCCGGATGAGCCAGGCGCTGGCCGCGCTTAGGTCAGGCACTGCCATCTCAGTGTGCTGCAGCCCCACGGGAACTGCCCCTCCAACCACGGTCCTGCCATCTGCTCACCAGCTCCCTTCGGTCCTGCCCTCTGCTCACCAGCTTGCCACGGGGTCGCCTAGCGCTCTCCCTCCACCCTGCTCCTCCCGGCTCACCAGACTGGATGAATGTATCTTCTTTAATTCCTTGGTTGTTGGACTTCCTCTCAATTCAATTTTCTGTCAGATCTGGCTGTTTTTGGTTGGCTAAATTTCTGGTTTTTTCCTTGTTTGGTTGTGCGAGGAGGCACGGCGCACTCACCTATGCCGCCATCTTGCCGGAAGTCCTCGAGTGCTGAAATTTAGCAGGTCATGACCAAACACCCTGACGATTTTGTCAGAGTTAGAAAGGCAACAAATACGGTGAAACCGATCGACATGGGTATGCATTCTACTAACTATAGGTATATTATTTGTGTAATATGAATGATACAAGCAGCTAAAGGAAGTGGTTAAAATAAATGGAGACATGAAATTACTAAATTCTAAGCATTGAACCCGAAAGGAACTAGGCATCATAAGATAATCATCTCCCTCCTCCTAGATGACAATTTCTGGATGATCAGAGGATATGCTGTTTTACCAGATTACCCCAAATCCATCTACACACTTGGCTTTCCAAGATATGTGAAGAAAATTGATGCAGCTGTCTATGACCACAATGCAAGAAAAACCTACTTCTTTGTGGGCATTTGGTGCTGGAGGTAAGGTTACAGATACCTGACCCCTTCGTTTTATTCTGGAGAAAAATATTCACAGAGCATCACTTTAGCACAGGTGAGAACAAAACCAGCTTATAGTTTTCTTAAAGTGAATTATGTTGAAGGCAATTTCAGGTGGATGCCACTCATCAAACAAAAGCATGTATTAGTGAGTCGAAAGATTTTTCTCCCACTTAAAAAATAAAAATAGTATAAAATCATAAAGCTGGTGATGTCAACCAACTTGCTGGTGACACAAAAATATTGAATCAAAATTTGTGAAAGCTCCAGGCTCAGACCTTATTTTAACATTTCCTCAAAATGCATCACTCTGACAAATGATGTAGCATTTCCTCCCATTAATTCTTGGTTCCAGACTCTGTAAATGATTCAACCAAACATAATCTTTGCCACATTTTGTATTTTTAATGCAGTTAGTTTTTTCCACTAGGCCTCTTTTCTCCTCATACCTGCTTGACTTCAAGTTGGGCAGTAGATGAATTAAGCTCCCCAAAACAAAGAACCTCCATGAATTTTCATATCCATGTGTCCAGGTACGACGAAGTGACCCAAACCATGGACAAAGGGTACCCTCGGAGGCTGGTAAAATACTTCCCAGGAATTGGTCTCCGAGTTGATGCTGCTTTCCAGCATAAAGGTAAGCATCAAGGCCTGAACTCTTAGAATACTCAGAAAACTTTATTGACAGTTAAAGACAGCACAAAAACTTAAAGGTTGCAATTTTAACATAACTTTATTACTGTTGAGTACATATAATAATAAACTTTAACCCTGTAGGCATCATCACACACTGAATCAGTAAGTCCTGAATTATATTTTCTGTTATACCATTTCAAGTCTATGTGAAAAGTACCAAAATTAACTTATTGTTGATCTGAGACACCCCCCAAAAGTTTTAAGCATGAAAAATGACTAAGCACATAAACTGAACAGCGATTCTCAAACTATAAGGTATGTAGTTTAATATATGCAGCTTAGGGTTTGTGTGTGAAGCTACAAATTCTTCAGGCTTTCTGAGGCAGTGGGACTGTGGCTGATATCTAGGAATTTACAGTCTTAAAAGACCCTCAGGCAATTTAATGTACTAGTCCAGCTACTATTATCTTCAAAGACAATGACCCAGACCATGGAGTAAACAGAAGTCTAAAAATGTTTTTGAGTGATACAATCTTTTATTCCAATGATGTCTAACACAGAACTACAACCCCTAAAATAGGTAAGTAAAACAGATCTAAGGAAATGAGAATAAAAGCTCCAAGTCCATACCCACGGAGGCCTTCTTCTTCCTTGAGACATTCTGTTAGCACACAGTTAGAAAACCTCTGGCATAACCACAGTCTGGCCAGAAAGGTGGGTAGTAAGCCCTTTGAAATTCATGTTTCATACCTTAGCTTCTTCCTCGGGGAAATAAAAATAATAATATTTCTTATGTGATATTGATAAAGTAAAATATATACAATTATATAGTCCTTTTCTCTGTATAATGTTCAGTTATTTTATTCTGCATTCACAAAATTAAAAAGTAAGGAACCATGGTATAGTTGTGCAAGATAACTAATTATGTTTCTCTCTCTCTAGGATTCTTCTACTTCTTCCGTAGATCAAAGCAATTTGAATATGATCCTAAGGCAAAGAACATTACCCGAGTGATGAAAATCAATACTTGGTTTCGATGTAGACAACCATTAAATTCATCATCTGATATTAAGACAAGTGAGGAAAAACTATATTCAGGAGGAGTGAAGATGTTTCATCATAAGAATTTAAAGTTGCTTATTTTCGGTATTGTTCATGTGGTGAAAGAAATCTTCAGTTATTAATAAATTCACAGATCTAAAATAAACCTCAAGAGGTTCTTTTAATCTAAACTCTGCTTCAAAGTAGATTAAAACAATTCTTTAACACCAGGTTGCCAGTCCTAGTAGTAAATATCTATTGGATAATGATTTAATAGCCATTTTGAGGTGCCTGATTCTTTTTACAGGAAGTTACTATACATAAACAAAATTTTCACTGTACTTTAAGCCTATTTTATACTTGTGGACTTGGAGAAATATGCCATGTGTCTTACAATAACTAAACACTGAAGACATTTATTAAACCAATCTTTAGCACGTGCTCAGTTTCTACTTTCTAATTCACCAATCAAATAAATTATTCCACCTCCCAAAGCCAGAAGTAAAAGCCTACAGAGAGGCAGGAAGTGTTACACTGGAGGTGATCCCCCAACAATTAAGGAATTAGTAGGAGTAAGAAGGTACCGTTCCCTCTAACTGCGCAAGCATAGACCAATGCATTTAACCATTCCTTAGAGAGTTTGAAATCAAATTTTTGCCCACTTTTCTAATATACAATACAAGAAATGTAGAGATTTCCTTTCTGTGTTTGAGATATATGGGTCACCTAAACCTAAACTTATAGGTAAAATTTCTTGCCCTCTTTGTTATACCATGTTTTGTTGAGTTTCTAAATTCTTAGTATTAGGTTTTACCTTTACACCCTCAAAGCTACATGCTTAGCAAAGCTCTTCACAAATGTTCTGACCCAGAAGATGGGAGGTTGTCTGTTGAACCTGATTCTACACATAAAAATTAGTGAATATTATTTTATGTTAATTCTACTTCAATATCGTTGATTTAAAAAGGTAGTATGGTTTAGTACTTAACATGCAGTATGTTCTCAAATGTTGGTCAGACTTGTTTTGTTTCTTGCTCCTGTTCTCAGTTCTTCAGCATGAATAGCTGTGATGGTATAATTTGGAGAGCATCTGAAATTGCATTCAGATTTGCTTATAGGCGATTACTTTCTCCTTTATTTAAAAAAAAAATGATCCATAGGAGAAGGCAAGATACAACTATAAAACTAATCCCATTTTAAACTGAGTGGAATACCTAGAAATAGCATTCCATGGCATATGTGTCAAATGTTAGAGTTATGTTAAAGATTGATAAGTATAATCCAGGAGTCAGGCGATATATCACTCACCATTTGAATTTTAAAAACTTGACTTCCAGAATCCTATGGGGATCCTAAGGCCCTCCACCAAGCAACTGGGGGGAAAACGTTCTTATTCTTAATATCCTTTCACCAACTCACCTCCCAGGTCATCTCCCCCATCACTCCTTAGACTCCAGCGTCCTGCTCCTCCATCTGACCCTTCCCTGCTTTGCCCTCTATGAGGAGCTCAATTTCTTATTATTTTATTATTTGACATTATTTATTATGGCTGTTACACAGTTACTTCGCGTTGTTGTCTCTTAAATATGTCATCAGGACCTCCCCTTTCTTGGAAAAGCAGCTTAAGAAGGTATTTTTTTTCTCCCAGGGAAGAGCACCAAAATACACTTTCACCTTGCTTCATAAAGGAGACATTTTAATTCCCTCAGCTAGCTTGGAGGCTGAGTAAGAATATGGATTCTGGAGCCAGATGGCTTAGGCTCATGGCCAAGCTCCTCCACTGATTAGTTGTGAAAACTTGAGCAAGTTGCTGATCGCTTTGTGCCTGAGATTCTGTGTATGTGAAGTGAGGACAGTACAGGACGAGATCCAGGTTGGAAGAGTTCTTCAGAATCTGAACAACTGGTCATGCACACACGCAGGATCAGTTCTTAAGACAGAGTCAGTCCTCTCCATAAGTGTAAGCCATCATTATTGTAGTTAGGTGAGTTAAGCAACTTATCCAAAAGTAAAGCAACTGGGAAAACAGAAGCTGATCTCAAAATTTCTAAAAATTGTAATAAAATATGAACCAATTCTTTCCCTGGTATACCATACAATTACTGGGGACAAATGAACTAAAACAACAAACTTTGTTCCAGTTTGCTGTGTCCTTCCTGGTTTTCTAAAGGGCCTGTGATTAAGTCTTGAAAGAAAGAAACAGCTTTAAAAACAAGAATGAACATGACTATGTTGACAAGAGTTATTCATTTTAGAGATATGAGCAGCTGAGACGACACAGAAATGAATTCACAGACAGAATGTATCTGAATACATTCTTGCCTAGGGACAAAGAGAAACTCATTACAACCTTTTTATTGTTCATCATGGGTAGACTTTCCTAAGACTCTCACCTGAATGAATCATTTGTCCCAGAGGAAATGGTATGTTTTTTTTTCTGGGCGGGGTGTGGGGGGGGCGGCGGTAGGTCTTGAAGTTATTTTAAACACATGACATATCTTTGTCTCAAATTCAGTCCTATGTTTCTCTTCAAGGGTAGCGAATCTTAAAAAGGAAAATCAATAGCTAAAAATAACTTTAACATGCTTAACTTGGTCACAGAATCATAAATGTTCAAGTGTATATTTACTCATTACCTGGAAACCACTACTTACCCAGAGGTTCCGCCAGAAAATAAAATTTCAACTCTTCCTGATAGAAATAATTTAGAATTTGATTTCTAGGAGAAATCAATAAACTATGAACAAGATAATCAACACTGATTTTAAAACTTCCTTAAAGTGGAAAGTTCCCAGAACAGAGAACTGTTTCTGACTGCTATCTATAGTTTAATTCAGTGTCTATTGCTCAATCGACCTGTAGAACCAGATTTGGTTTTAATCATAGAATTTAATTAATGATTTTTGTCCATTTTTTCTGAAGTATAGTTCGATTTATTAAGTAATACACAGAACATGCATTTATTTTCCAGATTTGTTTGTTTGTTTAACAAACTGAGTTCAGAGTTTTAGGTTTCCTGAACTAATGGTATGGGGATTGCCTGACGGAGTGGCAGAGGGGGCTTGGTGAAAGGGCAATGCGAATAAAATTGGGACAACTGTAACAGCATAAACAATAAAATATTTTGAAAACAAAAAAAGAAAAAAAAAGAAAAAAATTTTTTAAACCGCAGAAGCAAAAAGAATCAAATAGGGAGCATTTTAACTAAACAAATTCATGAAGATGAAGCAGAAATTAAATGAGTCAAAACCCCTCAGGCCCTGGCCAGTGTGGCTCAGTTGGTTGGAGTGTCATGCTGTAACTGAAAGGTTGCACATTCGATTCCTGGTCAAAGCTTGTACTTAGGCTGCAAGTTCGATCCCCCATCTGGGTGCATATGGGAAGCAACCAATCTATGCTTCTCTCTCACATCGATGTATGTCTTTCTTCTTTCCTCTGTCTCTAAAAGCAATGAGAAAATATCCCTGAATGAGGTTAAAAAATCCCTCAGGAAATATGATACCAGAGATTTTAAGGAAAAAAATCTCACTTGAAAATGCATCAGAAATTATACAACTTAAGACTTCCAGTAAAGGTGGCAGTGTAGGTAAACACTGCTCGCCTCCTTGCACAATCACATCAAAATTAAAACTAAACTATAGAACTACCATTGTTTAGAACCATCAGAAATGGAACTGAATGGAAGTCTTACAACTACAAAATTAAAGAAGAAACCACAGCGAGACTGGTAGGAGGGGTGGAGATGCAGAAAAAGTTAGTCTCACATCCACGTGTGGCAGATAAAAATCGATAGAGGTAGCTCAGGAACAAAAGATCCCAGCCCCATACAAGGCCCCCCAACCTAGGGTTACAGTACCAGGAAGATAAGTCTCCATAACTTCTGGCTATAAAAACCAGTGGGAATTGACTCTGTAGATGACAGAAACTGTTACAGTCCCAGGCAGTTCCTCTTAAAGGGCCCACAAACAGACTTACTTGCACTCACTCCCTCTGAGCTCCAGCACAGGGGCAGCAGATTGAAAGGCATCAGAAACATATGGGGAGGAAGTGAATTTCTGGCAACAGGACAAGAGCTAGGAGGCAGCCTTCTCCCAGAGAGAAGTGGTGGCAGAGGCCATTGTTCTTTTTCTGAGCCCTCTCCCGACAGAGCAACAGAGCCAACAGGCAGGTACCATATATGAAACTCCATTAACCTGGCTCACGCTGTTTGCCCACCCTGGTGATTCCATGAGGCCCTGCCCAACAAAACTTTTGGGCCCACCTAAGCTGTTTCCAGGGTCTTTTCCATATGAATGGCTTGTCTTAACCCATGCTTCAGATTTTTATAAATTCTCTCAAACAAACAGCACCTGGCTTCAGTGAGCTCCGTAACTCTTGATAAGTTGTCCCAGGTGCAACACTAGCAGCAGCTGGCCTAGCTTTACAACTTGGCCTTGCCTGGGCACTGCCAAGCCCAGCACAAGTACCAGCTATCTTCAGATTGCTTTGTGGCTTATGCTTTGTGACCCCAGATAGAACACAGATAGTGGCTGACCTTGGGTGTGCCAAAGCAATCAAGGCTCAACTACAACAGAGGAGTGTACAGAGCCCACACAGTGGGTGCGCCTTGAGTACCCAGCTTGGGTGAGAGAGGAGGCTGTGCCACTGGACTCTACAGGATACCTACTACATTAGGCCACTCTACCAAGCCTGAAAGATGTAGCAGCTCTACCTAATACATAGAAACAAACACAGGGAGGCTGCCAAAATGAGGTGACAAAGAAACATGGCCTAAATGAAAGAACAGAAAAAAACTCCAGGAAAAAAAAAAAAAAACCTATACAAAATACAGACAATCTACTAGATGCAGAGTTCAAAACACTGGTTATAAGGATGCTCAAGGAACTTAGAACCTCAATAGCGTAAAAAAAGATCTAGTCAGAAACAAAGGATACACTAATTAAAATAAAGAATGATTTATAGGGAATCAACAGTAGAGTGGATGAAGGTGAGAATCAAATCAATGAATTGGAATATAAAGAAGCAAAAAATAACCAATCAAAAGAAGAAAAAAGAATCAAAAAACATGAGGATAGTTTAAGGTGCCTCTGGGACAACTTCCAGCATACCAACATTTGTGTCTTGGGGGTGCCAGGAGGAGAAGAGAGAGAACAAAAAAATGGGAACCTGTTTGAAAAAATAATGAAAGAAAGCTTCCATAATTTGGTGAAGGAAATATATATACAAGTTCAGGAAGCACAGAGAATCCCAAACAAGAGTAACCCAAAGAGGACCACACCAAGATACACCATAATTAAAATGCCAAAGTTTAAATTCAAAGAGAAAATCTTAAAAGAAGCAACAGAAAAGCAGTTAAGCAGTTAGTTATCTACAAGGAAGCTCCCATAGCTGATTTCTCAAAAGAAACTTTGCAGGTTAGAAAGGTTTCACAAGAAATATTCAAAGTGATGAAAAGCAAGGACCTACAACCAAGCTGACTGTGCCCAGCAAAGCTATAATTTAAAATTAAAGGACAGATAAAGATCTTCCCAGACAAGAAAAAGCTAAAGGAGTTCACCACCACCAAACCAGTACTATGTGAAATGTTAAAGGGTCTTCTTTAAGAAAAAGAAGTTGTTCAAAAATATGAACAGTAAAATGGCAATAAATACAAACCTATCAGCAATTGAATCTAAAAAACAAAATAAACAAAGAAGCAGAACAGAAACAGAATCATAGATACAGAGAACGTTTCATGGTTGCCAGATGGGAGGGGGGTTGAGGGGATGGGCAAGAAAGGGGAAGGAATTAAGACGTACAAATAGGTAGTTGCAGAATAGTCATGGGAAGATAAAGTACAGTACAGGAAATAGAGTAGCCACAGTACATACATGCATGACCCATGGACATGAACAGTAGTGTGTAGATTGCCTGAGGGAATGGGGTAGGACTTGGTAGAGGGGCCAAAGGGGGAAAATTAGGACAACTGTAATAGCATAATCAATAAAATATAATTTAAAAATTATAAAACTCTTCAAATAAATGTAATTTATTTCAGTAGTCTTATGTTAAAAAATCTGTTGAGATGGATTTCAACTAAGATGTCACCTTGTTATTTTTCACATCACCCTTATCTTGGTATTGTAATTGATAATCAGTCTCATTTATTCAATATATATTTGTTCAGTGCCTGCTGTAAGTCAGATGCACTGTCAGCTGAGGCATACTCTTTCATTCAAAAATTATTTATTGAGTAACTGCCTGTGTCAGGCCCTGTTTTAGGAGCCAGGGGAATAGTCGTGAACAAAACAGCAAAGTCCCTGCCTTCATGCACCCTATATTTCAGGCAAGGTAGAGAACCCACAAATAAACAAAAAATTGTAAATATGTCAAGGATGATAGATGCTTTGAGGAAAAATAGAGCAGCTTGCAACAGGCATCTGCTGAGAACAAGGTGGTCGGTGCTGCCCCCTGCAGGCTAAGCACCGGCCTCAGTGTTAGCCTGTGACTCTCTGAGTTCATCCAAAGAGAAACACTGAGGGAGGCAGTGCAGGAGGAAGAAACCGGGATGTCTCTCCCTCTTCCTCCTGTGACAGTGTCTGCAATGGGGCCTGTATCTTCACTGCTCCGGCTTCTGCCACAACCACTGTGGTTCCTGCTTTGGCCAGGTGATGTGGGTGCCCTTCTCCTGCCTTCCTGGGAGGAGGGAGGCTAGTGGTTTCCTACCGTTTCTAACTTCTGGGTTGCTTCACTGTCCCCTCTGGCTTCTCAGCCTCTTCCATCACTCAGAACTAATTTCCTGCATGAAATCTCTCCTGTTTCAAATACTCAGAATGATTTCTGTTTTCCTGTTGATACTTGACTAATACTTCTGGTAAGAAGGTAGAAAGTGACAGGTGTGGGGTGTTTGGGAATGAATTGCATAGAACTCTTAGCAAAGATATGAGACCTAAATCTGAAGGAAGGAAGCAAGCAAGCAAGCCATATGGAGGAAAAAAGTTTTAGGAGAACAGTTCAGTGCAAAGGCCCTGAGGCTTAATTGAAGAACAGTAAAGAGGCTCCTGTGACCAAGGAGAAACTGGGGCAGGGGGTGGAGTGAGGGGGTGGAAGTTGGAGAAGTGGCAGGGAGACAGGTTTTGTAAGGTCTTATATATAGGTCATTACACAGAGTTTAGATTCCAGAGATATGTAAGAAGAGAAACAACATTATTACTTGACTTATGTTTTAAAAGAATCACCCTGGCCATTTTGAAGACAATAAACTCTAAGAGAAAATGAGCAGAAACAGTGGGAGCTGCTGCAGCAGCACCTGGTGGTGGTAGTGGTGAGAAATATTCTGAGGATGTATTTTGAAGGTAGGATTAAAGAATTTGTGGATTGATTGAATGTGTGCTGTGATATAAAGAGAGGAGTCAGGTACAACCCAACTTTTTTTTTCCTGAATGGCTGGAAGAACGGAGTGTCCATTCACTGAGGTGACCAAGCCTGAGGGGAAAGAAACTTTAGGAGAAACTCAACATGTCCAGTCAGCAGCCGGATACATGGGTCTGGAGTTCAGAGGAGAGCTTATGCATGTGGGTATACACCTGGGAATTGTCACTGTGCAGAGGCACAAGATTGGGGTAGGTCACCTAGGCAGCGATCCGGATAGGGGCAGGAAGAACTTGAGACTGGATACCTCCCTAGTCATGAGCAGATTAAAGATAAACTTTGTTGTACATTTTATTTGATCCCCACAGCAATTCTCTTCATGCAGGTAGGCACATTCTCTACAGTGTATGCCACTGAACTTGTTAATTTACTCTGCGTGCCTCACCTCAGCTCTTAAGCTCTTCTAGGAGATTCTCCAAGCCAGGGTGTAGGCACATCTCACAGAACGGAGATGGAGGGGCAGGAGCGCACTAGCCCCTAACTTCCCAGATTTAAACAAAGAAGAACTCTCAAAGTACATGAAATAAATCTATATCAACAATGTATATCATGGTTTTATATAATAAATATATAAAAAGGTAATATATTTTTCATTTTGGGGGTGGAATTTATACTTCTATCATGCCCTCTTGAGCAGAGACCTATTGTCTGTGATGTCAGAGAACTCTGCCTCACCTCCTTGCTAAATGGTCTGCAAGCTGAGCTCTGGTGGTGTGGACTATTGAGACTTTATTTTAACAAGCATTCCAAACTTATTGACATTTTTTCTTTTTCTATAAAAGTGAACCTTATTTTAAGAAACAAAAAAAGAATAAAGTTTGAAATGTTAGATTAGAGGCAACAGCCCTGACTAGTGTGGCTCAGTGGATTGAGCGCTGGGCCTGTGAACCAAAGGGTCGCGGGTTCGATTCCCAATCAGGACACATGCCTGGGTCACAGACCAGGTCCCCAGTAGGGGGCGCGCAAGAGGCAACCACACAATGATGTTTCTCTCCCTCTCATTCTCCCTCCCTTCTCATCTCTCTAAAAATAATAAATAAATTAAAATCTTTAAAACATTTTTTTAATTAGAGACAACATTTCTTTAAAAAAAGATATCTGTTGATCATTTTCTACCATGGGCACTGAATTTAAATTAGAAAAACATCTTGCTAACTCCCTGTGGCAAGCACATTATCAAAATGGAGTGCCTATCCTATTGGATCATGCAAGGGGAAAATGAGTTCCTATATTTTTAAGCCCTTATATTCACTATTAAAGATAGCTAGTTATATAAGGACTCTAAATAATCACAATAATAGTGACCATTTACTAAACAATATTTGAATTTATGCTATCTCATTTATTCTCATAACAATCCTATATGGGTGGGTACTATTGCATTTTATAAGTAAATAAATGAGGTTTAGAGAAATTATTTTCCTTGCCCAAGGTCCAAGATAAATGTTAAGAGCCAAATTCTTTCTCATATTTTCACATTTTCTATCTTGTCACGAAATATGGATGTTATAACACTATCCCCCCTGTACTAAACCACCATCAAAACAAACGCACACACAGAAGACAAACCTTCCTTGTACACATTTATCCCTTTACCTGTAAGAAGCTGATCTCCCCACTCACCCCCAAACTTGCGGCAGCACCCAGCAAGTTCCAATGCAACGTGTTTTCTGGTTCTTCTGCAATATGTTTCACCAAAGCTCTGACTTCGTGGTTGCTGTGGTATATTTTCTTAATGTGTGTAAAGGGAAAAGAAGGAACACAGTACATTCCCCATTAAGCAATCACACAACACACCAAGTGACAAAAGATAGTAACCTGGGTTATGCCAGACCCAAGGACGCCTGTATCCCTCCACGAACACATTCCTGCTGAATGCAGTTGTCAAGGAGGCTCTGGGGGCCGGGTGGGGCGGGGCTCTGTGTTCCAGCTCCCCTGCCCTTCATCCTGGGGCTGTCTTATATCACATTAATAAACGTAACGGAAAATAATGGCTGCAAATTATTTGCATAGAACTACATAAGCAAAATATGACAAAGTGACAATTAAAAGTTTGTATTTCACTAACTGTTTTCATGTCTATGATATTATTTGGTTCTCGAGATAACTCTGGGGGGTAAGAAAAAAATGCTGATGGTGATAAATCGGATAAATCCATTTCCACATAAGAAAGTGAAGATACACAAGAAGCTGTTAACAAAGATGAAATTTGTATTTAGATGCCCTGGCTAGTGGTTCTGTGATCTTTTTACTACAGCTCGTTCCTATATAACATTCTTTGCCTTTCCAACTTTTTTGTTGCTATTGTTGATGATGGCAATTAATTTTAGTCTTAACAGACTGCCTCCCTAAATGTCATATTTATATTATATTATTTTTATGCCTTAGGCATATTTATATTCAGTATAGTGTCTAAGTCCTAGGAGGCCTCAAGGAACATGCATTAGATTGAAATAAATGACCTCATGGTCACACTGCCATGACCTTGTTCAGGCCTTCATGTCCCCTGCATTTATTTCAGCAGACACAAGCCGGGGGTACCAGTGGTGGTTTGGGGAATATTAGAATCCAATCACTGCCTTGATCATCCAAAGAAGAGGCACATTCAGTAAATTTAATATTTAACACCCAAAGACATAACTGCCAGTGACCTGAAGGATTATAAGACATTAAAGGTTGGCCTGAAGTGGGAGCAAATGATCACAAAAATCACAGAGCTTCAGCATCCTTAAATATCACCTATATACACAGTCTGTCTGTTAACCTGAACGACCAAGATGTTGATGATTCCTGACCATCATCTGGTTGATGTGGACAGTCCTGAAGCTCCCAACACTGTCTTTCCCTCTTCCCTGAGCAGGGCCTTTCTACCAGCTAGCCTCAGTCCCCGGCCCGCGGGCACAGTCCGGGCTGAGTTGCAACACCTCTCATGCTGAGAACTGCCCACTTTCACCTTGGTTGCTGAACCTGGGCTGGGTTGGAGCTGAATATCGACTGCTAGTTCCTCCCTTGCTTAATCCCCATTTCGGTTTCTCTTGGCCTCAGCCTCACATTAGTAGTAGCTTGAGCTCAGCTCCTTGCTTCATTCCTTTGAGGAAAACTGAAAGTAGCATTAGCTGATGTGTCACTTATAACACGTGGCCTGATTCTCCCAGGCCATCTTTTACTGCTGAAACTCTGAAACCTACCTCACCTTTGAGAGAAGTGTGATAACTGAGCCCTTCTAACTGAGCTCCAGTAAATCTACAAAGGAAAATTATTATATTCTTTAATGTCTTTGAAGAAGGGACCACCTCTTCTCCTTTGAGAAATAATTCTGAATCTTAGATTCAGCCTTTGTCAGTCCAGCTGCTATAATAGAATACCATGGATAGGGTAGCTTAGCAACAAACATTTATTTCTCACAGTTCAGGAGGCTGGGAGATCAGGGTGCCGGCATGGTCAAGTTCTTGGTGAGGGTTCTCTTCCTGGTTATGTCCTCACATGGCCTTTTCTTGCTGTGTGCACTAAGGAGAGAGAGATCTCTTTTTATAAGGGCATAAATCTCATCATCAGAGTCCTACTCTCATATATAAACTTAGCATAAACTGGACCTAATATAAACTTAATTATCTCCCAAAGACCTGACCTCCAAATACATTAAAAATTCTAACATTAGGGTTAGAATTTCAACATATGAATTTATGGGGACACAAACATTCAGTCCCTATGTATAATTAGAAGCACTTGAGGAGCTTTTAAACTACCAATATCAGGCTCCCATACCCCAGACAATTAAATCAGAATCTCAGGAAGGTGGGGCCTGACATTCTCATTTCTAACTAGCTCCCAGCTGACCATGGCCCACAGACTTTCTTTGTGTGGCAATGATTTTCTAAAAACAGTGGCTCCCAAATGTCAGTGTGCATCAAAATTACCTAGAGGTTTTTAAAGCATGATCATTGGGCACCATCCCTAGACTTTCTGATGCAGTCGGTCTTGGGTGCGGCCTGATAATCTGCATTGCTAACAAGTTCCCGGGAGATCTGATGCCACTGGACTGGAGACCACACTTTGAAAACCACTGTACTATGCACCGTCACCCCTCCTGGGCCCTGCCTGCATCTGTTAGACAGCAGAAATGAAAAACAGTGACAATACTAAATGCTGGAAATATGGAGAAATTGACCTCTCATACATTGTCGGTGGGAATGTAAGATGCCATGCTTGAGAAATTAGTTTGGTGGTATTTAAAAAAAGACTAAACATATACTTGTACAACCCAGAAGTTGCCTTCTTGGACATTTATTCTATAGGAATGGAGAGTTATATTCACACAAAACAAGTAAATTATTGTTAAAACAACTTTATTTGTAATAGCCAAAAACAGGAAGCAACCAAAAAGTCTCTCAACAACCAGTGGCTGAACCAGCTGCAGCACACCCATACTGTGGAACTACTCCACAATTACAGGGAATGAATTATTAACACAGACAACACGGATAAACCTCAAAAAGAAAGTATGCTAAGTGGAAAAAATAAAGCCAATCTCAAAAGTCACATACTGTAAGATTCTGTTTATATCATAGTCTCTAAGTGACAACATTATAGACATGGAAAAGAGATTACTAGTTATCAGGGTTTAGGGATGGAGGGAAGCAGAGAGGAAGAGAGCAGTGTAACTAACTACCAAAGGGTCCCAGTGGTGGTTGCATGAGTCCCCACATGTGATAAAATGACATAGAACAACATACAAACATTGTACCAATGTCGATTTATACCATAATTGTGTAAGATATAGACACTGAGGGAAGCTGGGGGGAAATGGACATGGGTCCTCTCTGAACTCTCTTTGCAACTTTCTGTGAACCTATAATTAATTTTAAGTAACTTTTTAAAAAACCGTCATGTTAAGTTAACATTTAACATTTGATTGTGTATTGCCAAAAAAAAAAAAAAAGAGTCTTACAGACATTAAGTGTGAAAAAAGCAAGGTCAAGAATGGTGTATAATATAACATACCCCTATTTATTTCTTTTAGAAAAGCTATAGACACATGTATATATGATCATATGCATACAGAAATTTCCTAAGTGATATTCAAGAAACTAATAAGAGAGGCTGATCTTGGGCAGGAAAGAGATTGGGGAACTCTGGTAGAGAAACACTTTTAAAGGTGAAATGAATTATTGCACAGGGACAGCAGGCATTAACAAAGACAAAACTGGGAAAACCAGAGCTTATGGTCACTGATAGTGCTCAGTAAATGTCAGTTATTGTTAACTTTTTTCTTCTTTATATTTTTATCTATCATGTACAAAAAAGGTTTATTGGTAACTGGGGTACTAAGTTATTAGTGTTGACCTTCCAACTAAAAACAAATTGATAAACTAGTATAAAAATGTTAGCCCACCAAATATATGATAGGCCATATCTTAAAACACTTGTAAATTACTCAGTGGTCAAGAACCCAAATGCCTATCAGGCCATGCAGGTAAGGCACACATGTGAATTGTGCCATGCACATTATTTAACAGTTGAGACTATTACAAATTGGAAAGAGCACACAAACCATTCCAATGCAAATATTTACAAGCCATGATCTGAGTCAAACAAAACACATCTATGTCCTGCCAGCAACCCAGTAGCAACCCCATCCATGTCTGCTTGCTAAGTCGTCCTATTCCACTATACAGAAGTCTAATCGCTAGAAAGTACTTCCTGCAGTGCTGACATTTACCTGTGGTGATTCCTCCCTATTAAACCTGGTTCTGAGCATTACCTTCATAATAAGATTTAGTTGGCTTGGCTTCAGACAGTCCAATTTGGACTTGCTGGTGTCCAATTAAGAATGAGTTCCTTCCATGCTAGTCAAGATGGCAGCACAGACAAAATCAAGTCCTCACCTCCTCCCCCAACCACATCAAAATTACAGGTAAACTGCAGAACAACCATCACTTAGAACTGCCTGAAATCTAGCTGAACAGAAGTTCTATAACTAAGGATATAAAGCAGAAACCACAAGAGATGGTAGGAGGGGTGGAGACACAGAAGGGGCTGGTCCCACACCCACGTGTGACAGATAAAAATTAGGAGGGATATCTGGGCTCTTGGGGTCCCCCATGAAGACTGAGGAATCCCAGTCCCACACCAGGCCCCCAGCCCAGGGTTCCAGTGCCAGGAAGAGAAGTCCACATAACTTCTGCTGTGGAAACCAGTGGGGGTTGTGGCTGAGTGAGATGGAGGGCTTCTGCAGTTCCAGGTGTTCCTCTTAAAGGGCATGTGCACAAACTTCCACTCACAGACTCACTCACCATCACGCGCTCCAGCACTGAGGCAGCAGTGTGAAAGGTTAACAGGGACACAGAGGGAGGAACTGAATTGTTTGGCTGCTTTCTCACAGACAGAAGTGCTAGCAGAGGCCATTGTTTCTTTGCTTCGCTCTCCCTCAACATATCTCTGTCTCCATCAACCTGGCTCACTGTTCACCCCACCCTGGTAATTCCCTGAGACCCTGCCCCACCCAACTTGCTAGCCCTCCCAAGCCATTTCTGGTGGCTTTTCCATCCAGAGGCCTGTGTTGGCCTAAGCTCCAGACTTCCCTAAAATCTCTCAAACAAGCAGTACCTGGCCTCAACATGCCCCATACCTCCTGCTAAGTGGCTACAGGCATGGCACTAGCAGCAACCAGCCTTGCTTTGCAGCTTGGCTTCTCTGGGCACCTCCAAGCCCAGCACTGGTAGCAGCCATCTGCAGATTGCTTTGTAGCTCACTCCAGATCGCCCCAGGCGGGGCACAGACACCTCCCCAGAGGCCCAGAACCAGCACACCCAGTGGAAAACTTCCTACCACACTGAAGTATCACCAACTACCTCCACTAATGTTACACTCAAGAGGCAGACTCAGTGGACACCAGAGTCCCACTGAAGTGGGTTCTGCTCTGTGGAGTTGGCCACAGCATAGCAAATCCTCCACAGTGGTCATGATCAGTTCTTAAAGCCAATTGCCTTGTGGGGTAAATCCCTCCCATTGATGTTCCAGGTGACTGGGGAGACTGTGCCACTGATCCCTACAAGATACCTACTATACAAGGCCACTCTACCAAGACCAGGAGCCATAGCAGCTTTACCTAATAGATAAAAACAAACATGGGGAGCCAGCCAAAATAATAGACAAAGAAACATGTCCCAAATGAAAGAACAGAATAATATTCCAGGGGAAAAAACTAAACAAAATGGAGACAAGCAAGCTACCAGACACAGAATTCAAAACACTGGATATGAGGATTCTCCATGATCTCAGGGGAAGAGGAGAGGAGCTTAGTGAAAATTTCAACAAAGAAATAAAAAACATAAAAATGGAGATGGAAAACATTTAAAAATCAGAAATGAAAAGTACAATAACAAAATTAAAACTATATTACCTAGAATCAATAGCATAGTAGGTGAAGGAGAGGATTAAATCAGTAATGGAAGATAAGGAAGCAAAAAACATCCAATCAGAACAGCAAAAAGAACAAAGAATTTAAAAAATGAAGATAGTGTAAAGAACCTCTGGGACAAATTCAAGTGTACCAACATTCACATCAAGGGGGTGCTGGAAGGAGAAGAGAGCATGGAATTGAACGCCTATTTGAAAGAAAGGATGACAGAAAACTTCCCTAACTTTGTAAAGGAGATAGACATGCAAGTCCAGAAAGTACAGAGAGTCTCAAACAAGATGAACCCAAAGACGACCATACCAAGACACATCATAATTAAAATGCCAAAAGTTAAAGACAATGAAAGAATCTTAAAAGAAGCAACAGAAAAGCAGTTAGTTACCCCCAAGGGAGCTCTCATAAGACTGTCAACTGACTTCTCAACAGAAACATTTCAGGCCAGAAAGGATTGGCATAAAACATTCAAAGTGATAAAAAGCAATGACCTATAATCAAGATTACCCAGCAAAGCTATTATTTAGAATTGAAGGACAGATAAAGGTCTTTCCAGATAAGAAAAAGCTTAAAGTTCATCATCACCAAACCAGTATGATATGAAATGTTAAAGGGCCTTCTTTAAGAAGAAGAAGGAAAAAAAAAACCCCAGAAATATGAATGATAAAATGGCAATAAATACATATCTAGCTACAATTACTTGAAATACAAATGGTTTAAATTCTCCGATCTACAGGCATGTGGTGGCTGAATGGATAACAAAACAAGATCCTTACACAGGCTGTGTACAAGAGATTCTCTTCAGAATGAAGGACACACACAGACTAAAAGTAAAGGGATGAAAAAGATATTTCATAATCATGGACATTTTTTAAAAAATCTGGAGTAGCAATACTTTACCAGACAAAATAGACGTTTAAAAATAGGCTATAAAAAGAGACAAAGAAAGACCCAGCAATTCCACTACTGGGTATTTATCCAAACGAACCCAAAACACTAAATCGTAAAGACATATGCATCCATATGTTCATTGTAACATTATTTACAATATACAAGATGTGAAAGCAATCTTACTGTCCATCAATAGATGAATGGGTAAAGAGGTGGTGTATATATACAGTGGAATATAATTCAGCCAAAAAAAATAATAAAAACTTGCTATCTGTAACAACATGGATGGACCTGGAGGGTATTGTACTGAGTGAAACATGATACAGAGAAAGACAAAGGTCATATGATTTCACTTATATGTGGAATCTAAAAAATAATCTAAACAAGCCAGCAGAGCAAAAACAGACTCAGAAACAGAGAACATTTTGACAGTTGTCAGAATGGGGAGGGGGGGCGTAGTTTTCGGAGAATGGATGAAATAGGTGAAAGATTAAGAAGTACTCATTGGTAGTTACAGAACAGTCACAAGAATGTAAAATACAACACGAGCCCTGGCTGGTATGGCTTAGTGGATTGAGTGCCGGCCTATGAACCAAAGGGTCACTGGTTCAATTCCCAGTGAGGGCACGTGCCTGGGTTGCAGGCCAGGTCCCCAGTAGCGGGCATGCGAGAGGCAACCACACATTGACGTTTCTCTCCCTCCTTTCCCCTCTCTCTAAAAAAATAAATAAATAAAATCTTTTAAAAAATAAATAAAATACAACACGAGAAAAACAGTCAATAATGTAATAACACTGTATGGTGTCAGATGGGCACTAGATTTATCGGGGTGATCACTTTCTAAGTTATACAAATGTATGATCAGTGGGTTGTAAACCTGAAACTAATATAATATGGTACATCACCTGTAATCAAAAAATAAAAATTATTTTTTAAAAAAGAACTAGTTCCTTTACTAAGTGCTCAGAGCTACCTACAGGCAATGTAATTCAAGTCCGTCCTCAGACAAATTAGTACTAAATGCAAACTCTATTGTTTAAGCCAATTAAAAAGTAATTACATAATTAAGACAATTAAAATGTAATTCAATGTTTAGATATATTTATATTCAAAATAAGAATAATAAAAATGCCCAGTCTGTAGAGTTGCTTTGAAGATTAAACATAGAAATGTGTAAAATGTCAAGTAGATGTCAAAGTAGTGGCATCGTACATGAGAAAATAATTGTAATAGAAGTCACTTTGGAGTAATTGCTCAACTTCGAATTTTGCGAGAGTGGGAAATCAGCAAATTTTCAGAGTAATCTCATAGCCCAGGATGGAAGTCTTAGCTTTCCCACTTCCCAGTGTACCAGGTGTGTTTCTTCATTTTGCCACTGGATGGCACTGGCCTCCCAGAGCATTTTTTGCAGGAAGGAAGTATGGTAAATCCCCAACCCTTCTGCAAGGCTGGTTTTAATGTTACGAATCAGGCCAAGACTTATACCAACAGGGTAGCCCATCATAGAGAATTTGTTCACTCAGTAACGAAGAGATTCAGGACTCCTTCCTGAAATTCAAGGATGTCCCAGAAAACAATTTATGACTTCTTCCACAAAGGCACTTACCCAACTAACCTGAGTTTGCTCACGCTACAGAGCCTTTGCACTTGCTGGCCCATCTTCCTGGACCCTCTTCCCCCAAGCACTGTATAATCCACTCCTGTATGCATTTACTTACTAGCTCCCTCCCTCCACACTGTAAGTCTCAGAAGAACAGGGGAGTGCTTTATTCCCCAGCATTCCAACCTCATGTACTGTGTCTACTACATAATAATAAACATTTATGCAATAAATATTTGTCAAATGGAAGTTAAATGAATACCCAAGTTCTCTAAAGTTGCTCATTCACTGGTTGAAACAATACCTTTTCTCTTTTCCTCAAGAAAGCAAATCTATGTTCAAGTGAATGAGGGAGACTCCGTGTCCAACCAACCCAGGACTGATGCTGCAATGATTCTGCACCTTTCTTGTCACCTGTGGAAATCACATTCCAGCCCTTACACTCCTTGAATCTCCATCCACATGAGCTGTGTGACTTGAGAAAGTATTATCTTAACCTCCCTCTGCCTGGCCGCTGAGATAATGAGGAAAAGTCAGGAATGACCCCTTTCTTCACTTATCAGTAACATGACTTTTAATAGTCATTCCAGAAAAAAAGCTGTTGCCAAAACCCAACATCTCCTTCATGTAGTCTTTTATCCACACCTCCGTGTCTTATAGGTGCTTCAAACTCAAATAAATTCATTATCGTCTTCCATAAACTGTCCTTGCTAACAACAACCCAGTCATAGGACTTCAGGTCATTGCTCTCCTTAGACCCCGTATGTAATCATCATCCCCAATAATCACACCTTAAGCATGGCTCTAGTACCTCTTCTCCATTCTTACTACCACCCCCCAGGTCAGGCTCTCCTTTCCCTGGGCTGCTACCACAGACTGATGAAATGCACAGCTCTGCCCATGACCTTCTGTTCAAAACCACCTATGTGTTACCAAACTCAAGAGGCTCACCACTTGGGGTACTCTAGTCAAAAATGAGACAGCTGTCAAAAGGTAGTTTGATTTACTTGTGGCAAGTAAAGGAGACAGGGGATTTAAATCCAAAGTTCTGTTTCCAGGAAAGGAGGCTTAGCCATTGTTTACACACACTATTTGGTCAATTACATGTTGATTTCTTCTTTGCAGTTGGCTACATTTATCATTAGGTTGAGTTCTTCTCAAGCTCAACTTGTTTACGGTTAGTCTCCAAAGTACTGGCTGCATTTTAACATTTACCAAGAATAGCACTTAGTTAAGAACGGCCGAGACCTTGAGGTTCTTGTCCAATCTCACATTCGGACCCTTATAAGGATCAGTTCATCCCATCCCCTTTATGTAGCCTTCTCTGTCTCTGTCTCTTTGAGTAGCACTTGTAATGGGGGACCCCGCCTGCCCTGGAAATGCGAGAAGGGTTGGGGAACGCTAGAGACCAAGCATGAGTGGCAGCCACATTGCGGTTCCCAAACCAGTATATGCCACCCTGGCAAACAGGGCACGCACGCTGGCTGCACAGGAGATTCTGGGGGAGCCTTTAAAAGGGGAGCTCACAGAAACGCCGCCGCAGGGGGCTGGCGTTCCTGGGTCTGCCCTTGGGGACCCAGTGGTCTGGGAACCTTCCTGGGGCCCCTCCCTGAGCACTCCAGGGCCTGCCTGGAAGGCAGTAGCTTTTGGTAAGAGGGGAGGGGTGGAGGCTCAGGCTGGCGGGGTTGGGAAGCTTGGCTGGATGGCTGGACCAAGCCCCGTGCCTCTTCTCCACAGGGGAAGCTGTGGGAGCCGCTAGCGCGTCGCGCGTGTGCCGCTCCAGCATGGTCCCCACAGCAAAACTCCCTGTGATCATTGCGGCTTTTCCGCTCCAGCCCACGCAGGGCGTAGGACCCATTAACTAGCAAGATGGGACTTAGCAGGCCTCTGGAGGAAGGAAGCACCAGAGGAAGAGGACAGAGGACCACGAGTAGGAGCCTGGACGCCCAGACTCTGAAGGATGAAAAGGATGGTAACTTTGGGTGGGAGGAGAGGTTCCTGGTGCAACCTTGAATGGAGCCGGCAGAGGGTAACAGGGTGATTTTCTTTGAGTCCATTTAAAGGAAACAGGCTTTGAGGCAGAAACCTGCTATTATTTCAAGATGCATATCTTTTCAATAAAGGATATCTTTCCCGTGGACTCTGTCTCTAGATTTTTTTTTTTTTTTTTTTTTTTTGCCTATGGGAGGAAAGCAGTAGGACGTCACTGGCTGCTCCAGAACAGCGCGAGGCCGTCGGTAACAAACTGACCCTCTCCACCTTGCGTCTCCAGTGTATTTCACATAGACTTCTCTCCTATCACCTATTCCTCCTTATTGCTATGAATTTTTAGCCAGCTGCTTCTCACTAGATAGAGTGTCTTTGAGGGTTGTTCCACATCTTATGTATTCGGGTTTTTGGGGGTTTTTAGTTGTTGTTGTTGCTGTTTTGTTTTTATGCTCAACGCCCAAAAAATGGATCTGGAGCATTTTGATCGCCATAGTTGGTCCCTATTACCTACCAATTAAAGTCCAAGCCTCTTGTCCCATCATTCAAAGTCATCGAGCATGTCCCTTAAGTACTTCTGTACATATATATCCCTCCCAGCCAGGCCGAACACCCGCGCTGTCCCTATTAGTGCACATCAGAGACGACCTTGTGCCTCTGGGGAAAGGCCCCTGAATGATAAACTTTAAGTGCATGATGATAAATTGTACTTAAAATGTTAGAATATTAGTTAACAGGAATGTTCCAAAGCCAGATGGCCTGGGTTCAAATCTCACTTCTATTTACTGGCTGTGTGACTTGAGGAAAATATTACCTTAACCTCTCCGTGCCTCCGTTTTCTTACTGGCAAAATGGTGTTCATCATAGTACCTTTCCATAAGGATTTGTTTTGTTTTTGTGTTGTTGTTGTTGTTCGTTTGTTTTTTGAGGACTAGATTAACATGTAAATCTCTGGAACAATCTTGAAACAAAGTAAGCATTCAATTAATTCTGTTTGTTGAGTCTCTGCTATATGTCAGCTGTGATGCTTGAAACTTGACATATACTGTGTCTACTCCTTACACTGGAAGGATGTTCCCACTTCAACTGGTAAGAGGGCTGAGGCCCGTGGAGATTGAGTGTCTTTCTCAAAATGACATGGTCAGGAAGTGCTGGAGAAAGGAAAACCCAAAGCTGACTCTCCCCTCTTGCTAACCAGACTTTAGTCAACTATATGCTATTTATGTGACTTTTGCTACATATGTACTATCGTTTACTAAATATTCTTTAACTTGGCTTTTACCTTTAAATAAATATAGTATAAATGCAAACTTCATTTCACTTTTATAAGTGAGATGATGTGTTGGTCAATTATCCAAATTCACATGAAGAGAAATCTATAATTCTTAAATAACTGTCCATCTCTCGCCTTGGCCAACACAGCATGCGGGTGTCGTGCTGCCCGGCCTGCTTGTCGATGGGAGCGTTCACAGTAAAGTAGTTGATCTACGTACGACAGTGCATACAGTGAACAAGACCGCACTGTCCACTTAGACGTTTTTAAGAAGGTACATTTCATGTTGTGTTTTTACCATAATTCAAAAAAAAGAGAGTGACAAAACAAAAAGAAGAAAAGAGCAATAGAGAAATTAAGAGAGATCGTGAGTCAAAACCGTGAACTGTGTAGATCAAAGAAGGACTCAGTTCAGAGGACCCCACTTCTACGCACTGGTCTACTATTTAAATAGCTTTGGTACCTTTGGCAATTCTTTCAGCAGTTACTTTTTCTTATCTGTTACATCTAAAAAATGCCACATGTTATAGCGCTTCTCTGGACTGTAGGAAGAATAAAATTAACTGATGGAATAATGTTGTGAGGAATGTAAAGTAAAAATCAATATTTGTTTGTTTCAATTCTTCAACTGAATGCAAAATTTTCAGATTAGTGCCTAAGGACTTGCACAGCCTAAGCTCAGGTTACCTATCCCAGCCTTATAGGTCATTCTTTCTTTCTTTCTGTTTTTTTTTAAGATATTTATTTATTTATTTATTTATTTATTTATTTATACTGAAGGAGAAAGAAGGTGAAAGGCAGGGAGAGAAACGCTGATGTGAGACAGAACCATCAATTGGTTGCCTATGGTACACAACTGTGGACTTACCCTGCAACACAGGCATGTGCCCTGACTGGGAATCAAACCAGCGACCTTTTGCTTTGCAGACAACACACAACCCACTGAGCCACACAGGTCAGGGCTATTTCTAACACACATTAGTAACTGCTTCAGAGACTGACCTCAAGAGACATTATTGTGAGCTCATGGTGAGTTTTCTGCATCTTTTCTATTGGCACTCTTCCTCTCTCCTTCTAAATCACGCTCCTGTTTCCACGCCGCCTGCTTCATGGAGACTTCTCTGTGTTCTCAGGAATGATTGCTCCTGCTTCCTGTGAATTCCTGGAATTCTATGGGCTATTTATTTCATTTGTTCCCTCAGTTGTACTGTTATTGACAATTGACATAAATCAATATTTTAATTACTTGAGCAAACTATCAATAACTTATATTCCTATCAGAATCAAATTATAACAACACAGGACCATTATGATAAGCTCTTGTCAGTACTCCAGCAGGAACTGTTACTATATTCTAACCCAATCAACCCTCTCAAGAGAAACTGCTTCCTCATAAAAATGAAATTTCCCAGACTGAGTTTTTCTCCTGAGGCATAGTTTTATCTTTATAATGGGTTTATACTACAGTGAAGATGAAGTCTGGAAAATTTTATTCTGGGAACGAAAGACTAAAAAACATACTTACACTCAGACTAGACAAAGTGAGAAGGCAGCCACCACTTGCGTATTACAAAACCCCATATGCTGAGCATTGTGAGTGTATTCCCAATACTCATTCTGGTCCCTCAGGAAGAACAATGCTCTGAGACACAAACTAACCAGGCCTTTACACAAGATCAACGTAGTTTCTATACACAAATACAAACAATTCAATACTGCAGGTGATAGTTGTTTTTCCCATAAATTCCAGTACTTTCAGGACACCCTTGAAAAAATGTGGAGGTTAGGGGAGCCCACCACCAGGCTGGGAAAAATCCTCTCTAACTTTGAATCTATAGTCAGTCCTTCCCAGCCGCAGTTCAACCAACTGCAGATTGAAAGCAGTACTTTCCATTTTTAATTTTTTTAAGGATACTGCATATTGTTTTCCACAGTGGTTACACCAGGCTACAATCCCATCAACAGTGCACTAGGGTTCCCCTTTTTTCCACATCCTTGTCAACACTTGTTGTTTGTTGATTTGTTGATTGTAGCCATTCTGACAGGTGTGACATGATACCAAGTTGTGGTTTTAATTTGCATCTCTCTGATGATTAGTGATGTTGAGTATTTTTTCATATATCTGTGGGCAATCTGTATGTCTTCTTTGGAGAAGTATATATTCATGTGCTTAGCCCATTTTTTATTTGGATTGTTTATCTTCCTGGTGTTGAGTTGTATTAGTTCTTTGTATATTTTAGAGAGTAAACCCTTATCAGATGTATTGTTGGCAAAAGTGTTCTCCCATTCAGTAGATTTATTTTTTATTTTGTTGATGGTTTCTTTAGCTGTGCAGAAGCCTTTTAATTTGATGTCATATCATTGGTTTATTTTCTCCTTTGTTCCCACTTCCCTAGGAGATATATTGGCAAAAATATTGCTACGTGAGAGATCTGAAATTTTACTGCCTATGTTTTCTTCTAGGATTTTTATAGTTTTACCACTTGCATTTAAGTCTTTTATCCATTTTCAGTTTAAATGGAACTCCCTTTTGACTCAGCAATTCCACGTCTGGGAATAAGAATCCTGAAACAACAATACAAAAAAATATATACACCTCTATGTTCATAGCAGTGCTGTTTATAATAGCCAGGATCTGGAAACAGCCTAAGTGTCTATCAGTTGATGAGTGGATAAAAATAGCTGTGGTACATTTACACAAACTGAAATATTACGCAGCAGTAAAAAAGAAGGACCATTTACCTTTGGCAACACCATGGGTGTACCTGGAGCATATTATGTTAAATGAAATAAGCCAGTCAGTGAAAGACAAATACCACATGATCTCACTCATATATGTAATCTAATAAACACAATAAACTTACAAACAAAATAGAAACAGGAGCACAGATACATGGAACAGACTGACAGCTGCTGGAGGGGAGCGGGGAGACTGGATGAAAGGATTAACCAAGGAATATTTATGCATGACCCCTGGATACGGAACACGATACGGCTATTGACTGAGGAAGGGGAGTGGGTGGGGCTGGGTGGAGGTGGGAAAAGGGAGAAAAAGCAAGAACAACTGTAATACCATAAACAATAAACAATAAAAATTTTTAAAAAAGAAAACAGTAATTTCCATATGTGGTTGAGAATCTGCAGTTGGGAATGCAAAACACTGTTTTTGAATCTTTGGTGATGTGTTGATCCTTGGATATGAAACCCGAGGTAATTACAGCCAACAGTATTTGTCAAAAAAAATCTACAAATAGCCCTGGTTGGCACGGCTCAGTGGATTGAATGCCATCCTGCAACCAAAGGGTTGCCAGTTCAATTCCCAGTTAGGGCATATGCCTGGATTGAGGGCCAGGTCCCCACTAGGGGACGTGTGAGAGGCAACCACACATTGATGTTTCCCTCTCTTTCTCCTTCCCTTACTCTCTCTAAAAGAAATAAATAAAATCTTTTTAAAAAATGTCCACTAATTACTGGCCCCATGCTGTTCAATACTGTGTTGTTGAAGGCTAAGCTGTAGCCATTGTCTGTGGAGTCTTTTTTCTAAAGAAGAGTAAGGTACCTTTTCTATTTTACTGCATTTTGCTTTTCACTTTGCTTCACAAAGGTAATCTGGAAATATTCCAAATACAATTGAAACATAACTGCTAGTTGATTTCACAATTTCTGTCAACATAGGTAGAAGTCAAGCACATTAAAATTTTATTTTGTTAAAAAAATAATAATTACCGCCCTGGCTGGTTGTAGCTCAGTGGATTGAGCATGGGCTGGGAACTGGAGGGTCCCGGTTCGATTCCCAGTCAGGGCACATGCCTGGGTTGCGGGCCAGGTCCCCAGTGAGGGCCATGTGAGAGGCAACCATACATTGCTCTTTCTCTCCCTCTCTGTCTCCCTCCCTTCCCTCTCTCTAAAAATAAATAAAATCTAAAAAAAAAAAAAGATATTTAAAAAAATAATAATTACCTATTTTATAACTAAAAAAGACCTTAAAGACTATTCCAGAAACAAGTAGGCTTCAATTTACATGTGATTTTGAGGAACTGACAATGGCTGCCTGGAATGCTGTGTTGGACTCATAGAGAAAAAATGCCGTAATGCTCTCTGCCAAGGGCTCAGGAAGCTGAGCTGAGGGGACTGGTCCCATTTGCCATTCTTCATCTGGTTATTCAACTTTGCAGAGGTGATTCCTGAGTAACTCTTCTTTCTCCCACCACCATTCCCTTACTGGATAACCAGTAGAGCCAGATTTCCCCAAGACACACTAGTAAATAATAGAGAAAGGAAACTATGGCAACTCTGTTGTTACTGGGGTGATGGTACCTGAGAAGATAGAGTGGACCCCGAGCCACCAAGAAGGCTATGAAAAGGGATGGGAGACCTGTGCCAGGTGGGGCATTCAGGTGAGGTGGGGGAAGAACATTCAGGAGCTGCACCAGCCAGACACAATAGGATCCTGACAAGTAAACACTGTTTAATGTGATGACTGTATATTAAACCTGAAATCAGCATTTAGCCCCTGTCAGTAAGCCAGTAGGGTATCTCTAAGTGCTTACTGGGGCTCCTGCATGTGTATATTTTCCTGCTCCAACACATACTTAGGGCAGACACTGGATTGTGGTGAGGGATCTCTTTTATGGCTATTTACCTGGGCTAACCTGTGATGCTCATGTGGACAAGCCTCTACTTATTTGGTCCCATTCGAGGGATATTTTTTAATCCTCCTACTGATTCTCCCTCTGTAATTGTCCCTGTTCTTTCTGGTTTAGAAAGGAAGGGAAGTTTGTAGAGTGGTTATGCTCGTTCCAAAAACTACAAAAGAGCTAGAGGTCCAACCTTTCATAGCAAGACTAGACATTTTTCTCACAAAATGTCTAAAGGACCACTGTGTAGAAAAGAATTAATGTAGCAGGCCTAAACTGCTATCCTTAGAAAGCTCTGTTTGCAAGGTTGGCCTTTGGCTGGCTTCTAGAAACTTAGATTTTGGGAGAGTTCCCACCATTAATGGATAAGAGTGGCTCACTGTGGCTAAGCTGTTTGTGCAAATAATGTGGTTTATGCTAAACATTTGCTTTCCTTCTGGGAGTCGAGAATTTGGCTACCTGCCTGGCAGAGGCAGGCTGAGAAGGCATGTCACCGGCACCCAATAAAACTCATGGGCACTGAGTCTCTCATGAGCTTCTCTGGTTGACTACATGTCACACATGTTGTCATAATTTGTTTGTAGGAGACTTAAGCATGTCATGTGACTCTACTGGGAAAGGACCTTTGGAAATTTGCACCAGGCTTCCCCCGGACTTAGCCCCTTCCACCTTTTCCATTTGCTGATTTTTCTCTGTATCCTTTCACCATAGTGAATCATAGTCATGAATACGACTATAAGCGGAGTCCTGTCCATTCTCCTAGTGAACTGTGGAAACTCAGAGTGGATGTGGAGAATCCACGGACATGACCACTTTTGCTTTGCTAGGCTCTAGGGTTATAAGAAGATGGATCTGGACAGAAAACCAAATAAATTAGAGCTAAGCATCTGAAACTTAAATATAAGGTGCAAATTCCATAAAAATGAACGAGAGAGTTGATCTATGTCTTGGACCTGTGGAGAAACACCATGAACTCCTTGCAGCAAGTGCAGAAGGGGTATTTTTCCCTTAAGTAGCGTCATTTAGTTTATGACCTGATCTTGCATGGAAGAAAAGAAAGTTGCTGCATAAGTAAATGCTAGCTGACATAAATGACCTTCCTTTGAGGTAGAATCACTTCAAAACCAGAAATCGAAGTTTCCTCCCTGCTTTTTTTAGACCCTGCCTGCCTTTTCAAAGGCATTTAGAAAACCTTGGACTGAAAAGAGACTCGAAGGTCACCCTTCCTTCTCCTGTTAGTTTAGAAATCCTCTTCGGAACATTCCTCTCAGATAATGCTTGAGCACTTCTCTTATACTCGGGGCTTCCCCAGTTTTTCCTCTACGGTGCCCTAAGGAAATAGTTTATTGTATTACAGGTGTAGTACAAGTCAGATTTGCAAATGCAAATATCTCTAAACATACCTGTTTTAGCTTTAAAATTCATCTGAAGTTTGCTTTGTAAATTTTTGTATATCTGTATTTGCTTACCATAAAAATATAGAATCAGACATAAGCTGGCACATGTACTCTTGGAGATACTCATCACCACATTAAAAAGCATGGTCTAAAATAAAATACATTTTTAACTCTTTTATTACTTACAAAGTATATAAAAGGAAAAAGGACAAAATTTATACATAACCCCTCTGCCCCAAGATAATTGCTTTTAATATTTAAGTGCATATCTTAAAATGAATTTCTAAGAAAAAAGCTAATAGTTGTAGTATATTATGATAGAGTCCACTTGCACAAAAAATGAGAAAGAAAAATAAAGAATTGGGTATTACAGTTTCAATAGAAAGAAGTGCCTGAAAACCTAACTTTGACTGGAAGATTTAGAGATGAGACAGACAGAAAATTAGATATAATAACCATGTTTCCATTTTAAAATATACCTTTCCAGTGAGGATCCAAATGCTTTAGATATAATATGGCAAAGACAGAGTCCAAAAAATTGAAAGAAGAGCTGTCTGCACATTTATTTACCTTGATTCTTTGTTAATATGAGGTTAGGCATCTATAAACCCTTTAGTTATATTCACTGAGCTGCTGTCAGCAGTCATTGCACAGGTTTAGGGCAGTGTGGGGAATTTATTTTCCAGTTATATAAAAAGATCTTTCTAAGAGGTAGAGAACTGGAATTTTAAGAAAAATAATTGTGCCTGCAAGACTAATGAACTCTTTGGTTGGCCCAATAGGAGACCTAGTAAGGTTTCAAGGGCCTAAAAGAAATGGGTATCACACACGCGCGCGCGCACGCATGCACACACACACAGAGGGAAAAAGGAGGCAGAGGTATGAGGAGAGGCAAAACTCCCACTGAACAGCAACATTCCATCAGGGAGCTGGCTAAAGGACTAGAATTTACTCCAATGATTGGAAACCGAGAGTCAGCTACAGTGTTTTAAAAAACAAAAACAAACAAACTGAGAACTTGCCCTGCAAGAGGTCCACGTTGTACTCCTGCTTTTGCTATATACCAACTGGTCAGTTTTTGAAAACCATGTCGCTGCTTTGGGCCTGCATTCCCATCAATAAAATGGGTATATCAGTACCCACCTGGAAGGACTACAAGTTCATATACATGACAGTGCTTGGCATGTAATAAATACTTAATACATGATAGCTCAGATGGCTGTTATACTGACAATATGAAACCATATATGTGAAAGTACTTTGTAATCTATATAGTTATCTGAGAGTGAGAGGAAGCCAAACCTCACTGGAATGCTAACACCTAGAACTAAGCATTATGTTTAATGAGGGCCTCATTGACTACGGAAGGCAAATACATTCCACCTAGAGGGACAACTCCATTTGGTGCAGAGCTGCTGTCTGGAATGCTGCATTTGGGGATGGAGACATTGAAGCCATGTCCAGGCTTAGAAAGAAGGAGTTTTGTGAGAAAGTAGTCATGTCTTCCAGGAGTACAGAAGGAAAAAGATTTACGGCATTCTTGCCTGGCGTTGCAATCTCAGATCATCTAAAAGAGTATCCTAGACCTCAAGCCCACCTCCAGTACTTCTGGAAAGACATCATGCCTTCACCCTGGCTCCAGTTCTGCGGCTGCTCCACTTAATGTTGCAGGAAAAAATTTCATGGCCAGAACATGACAGTGGTAAACATCAGACTTGTAATGTGTATACGCTGGATGAGAAAACCACAATATCCAACCTTTTCAAGTTTATCCAAGTGCATCATCTCAGATTGCTGGGTATGGGAAAAAGAGCAGGGAATCTTCCCACCCACAATCCAAGGGCAATATTGGGCACTGGTTTTCACCAAACCTGAGGATAATTGTAGTACTACTTTCAGGGGTTTTATGAGAAACATGAGATAAAATGCATAAAATGCCTAGAATTTGACCTGACACATGACAAACCTTCAGTAATATCTAGCTATTATTCTGAGGATGAATAAATTTATATGAGTTGGGATTAGGTTATAAAATTAATGATTACTGCAAACCCCAAGTAAAATCAAAATTACTTTTGAATAATGTTTAAATTGTCAAAGCATGAAGATTTGAAAGCTCGAAGGCAAAGAATGTATGATTTTTACCTCTACTTGTTTTTCAGAAGAGAGCTCCCTTCACCTGCAGCCAGGGGAGGTCCTGTTTAACTGTGAATGAGAGAGAGGAAGAAGAGAGTTGTTGCTGGGTGAGTTTAAGTTCAAAGTGCATGTGATGCAAGTCTACTTACAGTTTTCCATAAGAATTCAATTACATAGTAGTAAAAGACTTAAAGTCAAGCTGTCTTCTGCTAGGCCCTCATCTGAAAAACTCAGAGGCAACCACTGCAACATATTAAATTGTGCCTCCTAGTATTCAACTTGGTTTCCCTAAATAATAAGCTCATTTATTTATTTCTTGATTTATCTATTTTATACATTATCTACTGACTTCTATTGAAATAGGATTGAGCTCTATCAAACTCTCAATTTTCTATCCTTTTCCTCCCTACACTTCCTCATATAACATTTTTTTTACTAAATCAATACTTTATATTTTTGATTATGCAAATGTTTACTTCAAAGTCAAAATAGTTACTATGATTAAATTTTCATTTAGATATAACTTTCTGTTGTTCCTAAAAAGGTTTCTTTTCCTAAATATTAGTTATTGTTTATTTTTCATTGCTTAGTTTTCTGTGTGCTCATTCCAAGTTTTTTCAGATGCTCCAGCTGATTTGATGTGCGCCTTTCAATAATTGTCCAACTTAAATCCTATCCAACCATTTAATTTAGTTTCATGTTTCCTCCCTGAGGATGAAGCTGTCCATCTTAACCCACTAAGTCTCTACCTTGATGCTTCTCTTTATTTCTCTTCTGTAGTCACTCCCCTGATTCCTGGGCACTGTGTCTTCCTCTTTATTCTTTTGTCCTGTCCATATACTGTTCTAGAATCTCCAGTAACTTCCTGAGACAGGATACATGGAAAGTTGGTTTTTGACTTCTTCATTTATATCTTGATTGATAAATTGTTTGGGTATAAAAACCTAAGTTAAAGTCATTTTCCTTTAGAGTGTTGTAAACATTTCTCCACCACCTTCTAAAGCCCAGTATTCTGGCCGTTTGAATTCCATCCTTTGGTTGTGATTTGTTTCTTGTATCTTTACGTGTTTTTCTGAATTCTGAGGCAACTTGCCTCGATGTGGACCTTTTTGCATTTGTTGATCTGGGTAATTGGTGGACTTTTTCAGTCTAGAATTCCACAACCATTAAAGGAGGGAAATTTTCCTATGTTATTTCTTTGATAATTTCTTACTTTCTATTTTATCAGTTCTCTCTGGAACTCTTTTTAGTTAGATGTTAGTTCTCCTGGTTTGATCTCTAATTTTTAAAAATTTTTCTCCAATTTTTTACCTTTTCATGAATTTATTCTATTTTCTGGACAGTACCTTTCATTTTGTCTATTACTTTGTCTATTGCTGTATTTTTAATAAAATTAACCAACTTGTTTGTATCAGTCAGGGTACTTAGTTGCAAGCTTGAGAAGCCATCTCTGGCTAATTAAATAGAAAGGGAATGTACTTAAAACATTTGGGTAGCTTATAGAATATATGTGAGACTAAAGGACAAATTTAGAGGCTACGGCCAATAAACCTAATTACCTTATAAGAACTTGTTCTATAAAGATGCTGCTTCACCATTGCTAGGCATAGTCACCATGGTTTGCACTACCAACGCCACCAACACTGGGTGCTGGATGCTGTCACCAGAATATTTTCCAATATACCTCTGAAAGCTGGAAGTAGCTGCCACCACAACTTCCAGACTCACCAGAATGGATCTGGGTGGTACCTGAGTCTTCCTGTCACTAGAGGAAGTTCAAGTGACATGCTAATTTCAAGTATGGAGAAGCTGACCATCCACTAGTTGCAAGCAAATGCTTGGCACTTTCAGTTTCAATATTGGAGGGTGATTCAACCTTCACAAGCAGGGACATTTGTATAGACAAAGATTATTACTGATTTTCAGTAAATCCTGATACATATTGGGAAACCTCAGTCTAAGGTAAGCTTATAAAGATCCAGACAGAAGGAAAATATGGCGACAACTCAAGATGATAATACAGGAAACATTTGCAGTGTTCAACATATATCTATGAATCATATGCGATGCGTAATGCAAGGGGCAATATATCCACTATTCTACTTTCTGCAAGGCCCATCAATAGGAGAATTAATGAAGGAAAAACAGAAGTATTTTTAAAACTGAAGTGACATAGAGTTGGAAGGTACTTTTAAGGTCCAAGCCTGGACTGCTGAATATTTACATTGGCAAGTCACACACTGCCTCCATTTTCCAGCCAGTTTCACAACTTAGATCTTAGGGTGAGCTGTTATATATCTCCTGGGAAGTCTGTCCCTCCGCCAATTCCAGTTCAGCCCTCTGAGGTCACACAGAACAAGTTTAAGAACCCTGCAGGTATTCAAATGGAGCTATTACATGCCTCCACCTGAAACTTCTCTTTTTAAATAAATCTACATTCCTATAATGTGTTTTGAGTGTCTCTTACCTTTTGATTCCTCTCTGTAGAGGTTCCAGTTATTACTGTTTTAAAATATGAAGTCTAAAACTGGTCACAGTGGTTCAGGTGTGTTCTGATCAGTGCTGAGATCCATGATTCATCTGGACCAACACTCCAGCTCCTATAGGATGGTTGTGCAACCCAAGAACACATGCAAGGCAGGAATTTCTTGTTCCATAAAAATGATCACTTTAATTCTAAATAGTGCTTATTTGGAGTAAAGTTGCCAATCAAAGAAACCAAGGAACTCCTGCTTTTTGGAGTGCCTCACCCAAGAGCTTTCTACAGTCCTCAATCCCATTGGTTAGGATCAAATCTTGTATAATTTTAGTTGCAAATATGATGGGAGTGTCTGGGCATTCTATCTCATTTGTTCATTTTGCCTTATTTATAGTTTCTAAATTCATCTAATTTTTTCCCTCATCAGTTCAGGACACCAGCATCTCCCTTTTGGATTATTGCTGCATCCAGCTACTGGAGTCCCACTGCCTCCAGTTTCTCACACCAAGTAAGAGGCTATAGTAAGCTCTCTAAAATACAACTAATAATGTTATTCCTTTTCTTAAGACCTTTGAGTGGTTCTCCACCATGCTTAATCTTCTTAACATGACTTACAAGACCCAACATGATGAAAGTCCATACCCTGTTTCATCTTCATCTTTTACTCACCCAGGCTTGTGTCAAATACTTAAGACATGCTGAACTTTCACAAGTTTGCCTGAACATGGCCTTGTTCTCTTTTACCTTTTGGCCTTTGCTATTCTATTTTCCCGGAACTCTCTCCATCTACCATCCTGTCCTCTTCACCTGTCCTTCTCCTTCTCAGGCTTTAGGACACCAGAGGGTTCCCCTCTTCTGGAAAACCTTCCTGACTCCCCACATCTAAAGGTTCCCTCCTGTGCTGCTCCCTTAGCAAACTGCATGGTACTGCTATCATCATATTTATCAAAAGTCTCTATCAAGACAGCCTGCCAGGAAGTCCACAACCAAATGAATATGCTATTTTAACCCTTAGAATCCTTTGACTTTGAAGAGCAGAGAAAAAGGAGCAGCCCTACTCTATAAGGCAGAAAATAGAATAAAATGAGTATGGTGTAAAACCTAGAAATCTGATGGAATACAGATGAAGATTAAAATAATAATGACAAAACATAATTTGCGTTGAAAACGGTGATATTCGGCAAATCTCAGGAACTGAATCGCCAACTTTCACGCACCCATGAATGCTGTTCTCTGGAGTGGTCTGGCCATTTTTAGAACCCCATAATTAGTTCTGAGTCTAAACCTAGTTGATGGGTGTTGACCTGAGCAGAGGATCAAAAAGAGAGGAAACAAGGCTATATTACATTTTTGAAGAGGAAGCAGCCGTATGGTGAAAGAGTAAAGGAATGGAGTCATTTATGTAGAAGAAGAATACGCGAGATGAAGAAAATCTCAGTCATTGAAATCCCTGGTAGGGAAAGCCCTGTTTTGTCCTGAAATGAATGTCTTAATGAACCACCACAGGTGAAAGGTGAGAATCACCCACATCCTGTATGCGCATGCTCAAGGAACAAGAATTGATTGCTAAGCTGTTCTGTGTGGAGAAGTGATGGGTTTGAAGTTCTGTTTGAAAAAAGAAAAAGAGATCAGAGACAGAAAACTCCTGGATGTTCCAAGAAAAGAGACAAATAAAATATTATTTATTAAAAAAAAATGTTTGGACTTCTATGTGTCCTTTTCCGGATATTTTAAAAGAAAACTATAGGTAAGCAAATGTTTGCAGAACTTTAAACTCATGTCTCCTTAGAGACAGAGACTTAAAGACCTTTTGAGACCATCTCAGTCCTGTGATTCTATGACATTTCAGGGAATCAAGAGCATGATTAAACCTGAAGAACTATAATAAAAACAAACTTTAGGTGTAATTATAATACCCAAAAGTGCCTGCTTCGTCTCTTTTGTTGCTGCTTCTTGTGTTTTTCCCCTAAACAGCTTCAAACTGCAAATTAGCACTTTAAAAAAGATCCTGAGTTCTTAAAGGAAAAAGAAAAAGTAATACTTCTGAATTTAAAACATGACTCTAGTTTCATGTCAACATTTTTGGTGCTACCATAATTTATTCGATACAACGAATATTTGCTAAACTGTTTTCTGCAGTTTGTGTTAGATCTCGTGGGGATGGACCCCCAAAGAGGAGTGGAATATGACCACTGCTTTAAGGAATTCACAATCTAGTTTGAGGGGCAGAACTACAATAAATAACACAAATAAAGGGAGGTAACTACAAAAGTGAGTTATATGAATACTATCTAATAAGACATTATCATTTAAGACATGGAAAAATGCATCCCCTACAAATCTTAAGCCTTGTCCTTTATGGTACTATTATATCCTGTTATCCTTCTTATTAAAACATGTCAACTGTATCGACTTAGCCTTGTGAAGCAAACAACAGACCTATAACAATGCCAAATGAGAGAAAGAATAAGGTACTGAACCAGAAGTTGGAGTAGAACTCCATATGGGCTATAACTCCATTCTGGTGGTCGGAGTATTCTGCCGCAGACAAAGCATGGCTTCACCTTTCAAGTGGTCAAATACAGTTAGAAGAGACAACATCGCCCAGAATGAGTCAACCCTGAGGAGACGTATAGCTCACTGCAACTATTTCATTCAGATGGACATCAAGGAGAAGAAAAGAAACTATGAAAAGGGGACTTGCCTCTTTCCCAGGCTGGTGTGTGGGAGTATAGAATAATTTTGGTGTGATGATAGTCTTGGGGAGCAACAAATGCTATTATTTCACATCATTTTAGCCCTGCCAGCTAAGTTAGGGTATCATGCCCAGCTTGACCGTCAGCTCTACCTAAGGCTGTCTCAGAGGCAGCAAGGACCTGGGGTGTCTTGGAACATCCCAGGTAGCTGATTCCAATGGAAAAACCAGACTGTCTGAATGAACCTTCTGCCCGGCTTGCATTGTTTGTAGCAGAATCTGTGTCATCCCTTTATTTTTAGCCTTCTCTTGGGTCTTGAGTATCCCAGAACTTTACTGTGGACATTGGATTTGCCATTATGGCTGTGGAAAAAAGCAGCAAGATGCTGCTGCACATTGACTATAGTATGAGGTATATCCTGCAAGACAGTCAGATTTCATTGATGCCTTAAAGCTTTTTGACAAATGTATGAACTTGATTCTCTCTGATTGTGATGAGTTCAGGAAGATCAAGCCAAAGAATGAGAAGCAGCCAGACCATGAAGAGAAGCAGCCAGACCATGAAGAAAAGCAGGCTTGGGATCTGGCATTGCTTCATGTGGGGAGAACTTGGTGTCCATGACTGTGCAGGGACCTTCCCCCAAAGATACTGGCATGGCTTGTGTACCACTTACAGGAGCTGCAGGAGACAATGGGTTTGGGAGGGCCACTGGCAGAGGAGTACCAGCTAGTGCTCCAGTTCTCCAGGCTCCTGCTGCTAGTCCTGTCTGAGAGGTTGGGGGACCATCCCAACAGGTAATGACTCCACAGGAAAGAGGCACTGTAGCAACTGCTGCAGTTGTGGCCACTGCCAGCATTACTGGAGCCCCAACTCAGTACTCACCAGGTTGGGGGACTCCTCCCACACTTGTGGGCTGAACAACCCCACCACCAGACATTATGGCTCCTCTACCTTGTATGAGACTATTCGTGGGACCACCAACTGGGTTTCCCCCTGTTCCAGAAGCGCCAGTAGGCATACCCCCTCTAGGAATGAGACTCCCTCTATCAAGAGTTAGAGGTCCACCTCCCCAGGAATGTTTCCACCAAGACTCTAGCATACTATTGATCCCTAGTCACTTTTCTCCTGCAATGCATCTCGTGAAAATTTATAGAGTATTTGTGAGCTTTTGTTCCTTTTATGCTGCATTAATATTCAGTGATAAATGCATAGAGTAATTAAACTGTAAAAAAAAAAAGAATCTACATCCCTTCGCTCAAAATTAACCATTAATATCTGAAGGACTTTCTGAAGAAAAAAAATAGTAATAATCATCTGAAAAGACAGCTGAGTTTGCTTTCCTAATTAAAACTGTAAATTAATAATTAGTGTGTGAATACTACACAGAAATCACTCCTAGAACCCTTTCTTTCTCATTTCATTTTTCACTTACTCTTTTTTACTGAAAACCAGGGTGGGAAGATGGAGGACTCTGAATTTTAAATGACACATGCTAGACATTTAAAAAATTTATTGCTCCAAGGAATCAGGAACACCTATTGTAAGAAGCGAAAGAATCAAAACTCTGAGATAACAAATGACAAGGGCTGTAATATACAAATATATGACAACAGAACAACCAGTTCTGAGGGACACAAAGCCAACAGCCATGGTGACATGAAAACTAAAGGTATTAACTAAAATTTCTCTTGAATTCAACCTCCAAGAAGAAAGAAAGGAAGAATTAATTGAAAAAGTGTGTATAACTTCAGCTAAAATCCAAGTAGTCATTGCTTCTGAAGTGACCGTTGAATAAAAGATCTATCTTATAATAAGTACATTTGTCTGAGTGAATGCTTTTCTCGTTATAGTAATAGAATAATCATACTGAAGGTCAGAAATTTTAAAAAACAGCAATAAGGGAAATGAGACCTGAGAATAAACTCTAGAAACCTCTTATTTGACGAGAGCAAAAATAAGGTAACAGATGGTTTTTTAAAAAGTAAAGAAAGTCCCCAATGACCCAAAAGAAACCAGCAATTGCCTGGGAGAAGCCCTGTAAACTCAGAGCTGGAATCAGAAGGTGATGCGAACATGCCCACAGCTTCTTGTGGCTCTGGTGGGCTCCAGTTTCTCTGGAATTCACATTTTTTATCATAGCCAAGATTCTATTCTTGACACTACAGTCAATAGAAGAAGGTAAATATAAAAAGGGAAAGTTAAAGTTGAAAGGGCCAACAGAGTCAAAACCCTTCAGTGCTCATCCCTTGATTCCACAAGATAAAGCCCCAGCACTTCATGGGAGGCAGAAGATTTACCTGCCTTCTTCTGACTCACGTCTTGCTACTCTGCTCGCCATTTAGGCTTTAGGAACACTGGGTTGTCATGTTCGTGCACAAACCAGGCCATCTCGAATGTATTGTCCCACTTCCTAAAGCACTATTGTTCTTTCTTTGCCAGCTTCACTGCTGCCTATCCCATCAGGCTCAGGAAGCCATCCCTGACATCTTCAATAACCCCGTAACAATGACATGCTATGCCCGCCCTTGACCCCTGTTTATAATTGTTCTTTTGTACAATTGTCCTACAGGACAAAGCTGAGTCATGTTTACTATGATATCACTGGTGTCAAGCACGTGGCCATTTGTTAAGTGAATGAGTAACTGGGATATTTGTAAACTTTAATCAGCTATTCTTTCAACTTTTACTGGAAAAACTTCCTAAGCAATGTTTAGAGATTGTAGGGTTAACCAGTGGGAGAAGAAAAAAAAACAAAACGGAAATCCCAGTGAGCCCTATGTTCTCAAAGAGAATGCCTTTTAATTGTGGAGTGGTTGTGTGGGGGTAGGGGAGATAAATTTAGGATATGTTTAAAAGATTGAGAAGGAGAAAAGTATGAAAGAAGAAAAACAGAGAGTACTCTTATAACCACTCATTAAGCTGTACACGTTTACTTAGTAGTTCTAGGCATGTTTGAAGGGATTTAAGTCAAAAAGGGGTGATGTTGAGATGCTTTGCAGATAAATTCTAGTTTATGATTATAAAATTACTATGTATGGCATTAAATTATAGGTCCATGTTATATACACGTACATAATATATAATGCTATGTAATAAATATAAAATATAATTCTATATGATAATAATAAACATTATCCAGCAATATCTCCCTTCCAGGAAGATGGGCCCAGGAGAAGTTTCATTCAAAGTACACATTTGGAAGGATATCTTCCCAGGGGACCGGTATGGCTGTTCTAAGCACACAGTTCAGTAGCTGCCCACTACATAGAGCCTTTGGGTACAGAGTCAAGTAGAGATTCCAGGAGACCATTGGATATATCTTAAAAGAAAAACCTTGGTTAAAAATAAAAATTTAGGTTTCATCAGCATATATGTGGATCTTGAACAACATTAATCGATGATGTTACCTAAAGAGAATACATAGAAAATGAGAATACATAGAAGAGAACACTCAAATAAGATGATTAAAGATGGACCCTGAAGAGAATCAACATTTAAAGGACTAGATACGGCAAAAAAAGAAGGAGACCAAGGAGCTCAGGGACATGGGTAATGTAGTGTAATGTGGCTAACATGTTGGGGTGAAGCTGCATTAACTAAACATGATAATGGTAATTCTCTGTATAAAATGTAGTCATACTTTTCTTGTTTTTATTATCTAACTAACAAAATTTTTGAGATACTTGTAACCCCAGAGAACAAATAAACTCATTATTTAAATTCACTAATTTGAGAAGACTTATGGTCAAGATGGTGGCAAAGGCAGATATGGCTCACCTCTTCAGAGGCCATTGTCCTCATTCTGAACCCTTGCCCCACAGAGCCACAAAGCCGGCAAGCTGGTACCATATCTGAGATTCTATCTCCTGGCTAACACTGTTTGCTCTGCCTTGGAGATCCACAGAGACTCTGCCCCATCCAAGCTGCTTTTCCACATGGATGACTGTTCTTGCTCATGCTTCACAACTTCCTAAATCCTATCAAATAAGCAACAGCTGACATCAGTGAGTCCCAGGTTCAGCACTAACAGCAGCCAGCCTAGATTCACAGCTTGGCTATGCCTAGGAATCTCCAAGCCCGGTACAACTAGCAACCATTTCAGATTGCTTTATACCTAAAGCAGAGCAGCCCCGGGAAAAACACAGGTGGGAGCTGACCTTGCCCTGCACCGCCTGGGGAACCCCAGAGCCTGTGTACCCAGTGGGCAGCTACTGACCACATTGGAGCACCACCACCCTGCCCCTGGACAGCTAATCCTCCACAAAGGTCAGAGGTTGGTGGCCAGTAGTCACAGCCAGTCCTTGCAGCTGACTGACCTGGGTAAATCCCTCCCATTGACCTGCCAACTACAAAAGGAGGGTGCACTCAGCTTACACAAAGGGTGCATCTCAGGTACCCAGCTTGGGTGATAGGGGAGGCTGTGCCACTGAACCCTACAGGACACCTGCTGCACTACACTACACTATGAAAACACAGGGTCAAAGAAGCTCTACAAAACACATAAAAATAAACACAGGGTGGCTGCCAAAACAAGAAGACAAAGAAATATGGCCCAAATGAAAGAACAGATCAAAACTCCAGAAAAAGAGCTAAACAAAATGAAGATGAGCAATATATCAGATGCAGAGTTCAAAACACTGGTTATAAATAAGGATGCTCAAGGAACTTAGCGAGAACCTCAAGAGCATAAAAAAAAATCCAGCCAGAAGTGAAGGATACACTAATTGAAAATTAGAACAATTTACAGGGAAACAACAGTAGAGTGGATGAAGCCAAGAATCAAATCAATGATTTGGAACATAAGCAAAAAAAAAACCCAAAACAACAAGAAAAAAGAATTTTAAAAAATGAAGATACTATAAGTAGCCTCTGGGACAACTTCAAGCATTCCAACATTCGCATCATGGGGGTACCAGAGGAGAAGAGAAAGAACAAGAAACTGGAAATCTATTTGAAAAAAATAATGAAAGAAAATTTCCTTAATATGGTGAAGGAAATAGACATACAAGTCTAGCAAGCACAGAGAATCCCAAACAGGATGGAGCAAAGAGACCCACTCTAAGACACATCATAATTAAAATACCAAAGGTTAAAAATAAAGAAAGAATTTTAAAAGCAGCAAGAGAAAAACAGTTAGTTACCTACAGGGGAGTTCCCATAAGACTGTCAGCTGATTTCTCAAAAGAAATTTTGCAGGCTAGAAGGTACTGACTAGAAATACAGGGTCCGGCAGAAGTAATGCCTGCTTGAGTGTGGTTGGTAGGGTTATAATATGGGTGTAATAATTTATAGTTTTAATTTGAACATTTCCCCTAAAATGTCATATGGTGTGCTTGAATATGATATTGTTATATTACAGAATTACATGCTTATAATTTGTAATAAAAGATTTTATAATAAAAAAGAGGCGTTATTTGTGCTGGACTCGGTATTCAAAGTCATGGACCACAGGAACCTACAGCTAAGATTGCTCTACCCAGCAAAGCTATCATTTAGAATCAAAAGGCAGATAAAGAGCTTCTCAGACAAGAAAAAATTAAATGAGTTCATCATAACCTAACCATTATATTATGTAAGTTTAAGGGGACTTATTTAAGAAAAAGAAGATGGTCAAAATTATGAACAATAAAATGGCGATAAATACATATCTATCAAGAGTTGACTCTAAAAAATAAACTAAGCAAACAAGAAGAAGAGAGACAGAATCATGGATATGGAGAACATTTTGATGGTTGCCAGATGGGAGAAGGGTGTGGGGGAAATGGGTGAAGAGGTGAGAGGATTAAGAAATATAAATACATAGTTACAGAATAGCAGTGGGGTAAAGTACAGCAGAGGAAATGGAGTAGCCAAAGAACCTATACAAATGATCCATGGACATGAACAATGATGGGGGATGCCAGAGGGAGTGGGGGGTGCTAGGTGGAGGGGGGTAAAGGGGAAAAAATCAGGACATCTATAATAGCATAATCAATAAATATAATTAAAAAACAAAAAAATATCAATTTGAAGTTACTTCTTCCAGGTTCATTTAAAATTAGATCACAGTTCTGACCATTGTCATTTTTATTGGGAATTTTAGAGGTTATACATAAAACTCTCCTTTCCCAATCTGAGCTAGACTAAGGCTAAACTAACATTTAGCCTGAAAATCTGTCACCCTTTCAAATCTATAATCTTTGAATAGTGCTTCAATACTTATTTAAAGGAGATCCAAAAAAACATGTTTTCTATGAATAAATATCATATCTTTTATGTGTAAAAGATTCATCATAGCACTAATGAATCACAAAATTTTAACTTAGTTGGACTCATCTTTTATTTCAGCTTTTCCCCTTCATAATGAAGCAAAGCTCAAGTTAACTTGGATGGATATAGTTTCACAGATTGTTTATAATATTTTTAAAAATTTTTCTGGCTTGAGTGTTGTCAAAATAGTTCCTATTTTTCTACAGTGTTTATTCTTCTCCTTAACTGATAGAACAATTTAATTTACAACTACCTTTCACGTTCTTTCACTGGCTCCTCAGAGCAACACTGGGAGGAAGGTCCTATTGTGTGAGTCTGAGTCCTACTTTCCAGCAAGGTAAAGTGATCCTGTGTTACTTAGATGATCATTTTTAAATGCTTCCTTTTTTTTAATATTTAATTTCGAAGCAGTTTTAAACTTACAGAGAAGTTGCAAGAATACTAAAAAGAACTCTCACCCAGAGACTTCATTAGGTTTTGCCGATTGCGCCAGTAATGTCCTTCAAAGACCCTGCGTGGCACCTGATTGTCACGTCCCTCTAGTTTTCTTCAACCTGGAACAGCTCATCAGTCTTTGCTTTGCTTTCATGACCTTAACATTTTTTAAAATTATAGATGCTTATTTTATAGAATGTCTCTCAATTTGGGTTTTTGTGATGTAGTCTCATAAACAGGCTCAGGTTATGAATTTTGGGGTCAGAATATGACAGACACTTTGTTCTTTTCTTTGTAACCTATTTGGGTGGCACATGATGCTTATTTATTCCATTATATATGGTGGTAACTTTTTTTCTCGGTAATAATATGTATTTTGTGGGATAATACTTTGTAAATATGTAAAAATCCCTGTCCTCACCCCACTTTCACCCAGCAGATTTAGCGCCCATTGTTGTTTCTTACTTGGATCAATTACCACAAAAATTGTTTCCAAATGGTTAGTTTCCAAAACAAATTGTTCCTTTTGCACTTATTTATTAGCCTGCTTTCTACTAGAAGGAAGAGCTTTCTCTTCTCTCTATTGTTTATTTGTTTATTCAGTATAGACTCGTGAGTTCCTGTTTTATTCAGTGGACTACAACCGCGTACTATCAGGATGTATTTTGAAGCTCAGAGTGTCCCACATTACGCCCAAGGAGGCTCCAACAGTTGGCTTGTGTCCTTTTGACAATCCCGCATCATTATTTGAGCAATCCCGTACTACCTGGCACCACAAGGCATTCCAGGTATATCTTTTAATTTCAACTCCCCCAGCTCTACAAACTGCCATTTCCAAGGAGCCTGGTTCCTTTTAGTCGTGGTGGTTCTGGAAACCAAAACCTTGCTCTGGAAGCAAGGTGTGCGTACTGGGTCCCTGTGACCAGGCCCTTCCCCCATTTCAGCGGACACTGGTAGGAAATGTATATGAATACAAATACACATACATGCAGATTTGGCCTCATATTTATAGTATTTCTGTGTGTGTGGGTTTACACCAATATCTTCATTCCCATACTCTCAATCTTCATTGTAGCTCTGCTCCTGTCCAAATCAGGACCTCTCTTTTCTGATGCTGAGAAACCTGGCTCCTCTAGACTTTATCCTCCCTGTGGAGTCAGTCTTGATCCTGCCACGCTGCTGCCTCTCACTGCCCCTCATACCTGTGAGCTGACCCGGCTAGGGGCTGCCCACCCCAAGTTATCATCCCCATTTAGCCCTTCTTAATGTCTTTTTGAGAGAGAAGAAAGGAGGGGAGGGAGAAAGAGACAGGAGGAAGGAAAGAAAAAATCTCTACAGGAGAAAATGGAGATTCAAAAGACACTTCTGGGCAAACTATCAACTTCCAGAAATTGCTGATTCATACCCTGAAATAAGTCTGTAATTTAGTGAATTGACTCACTAAACCGATTAGGCAAGTGGAATGTGATCTAATGAGACTTTTGACATCCCGCCCTTACACCCGCAGCTGTAAACACAGTTACTGTCCAACCTCAAAAGCTCACATTGGTGATCATTGCATTATAGGCCTCAGATTTTACAGGAATAAACAAAATGCTAACTATATTGGCACTGTGCTTGTCTTTCACACTTCGTCATCTAAGATAAACATAGCGTTTAGCCCTCTGGCCCGCACCTCCTACACCCCACCCCTCGGTGGCTCCCTGGCCTCCATCCTCACTCTCCTCCAGTCTATGCAGCACACCCCTTTCAGGCAGTCTTTGCATAAATGCAAACCCAATCATGTCGCTCCTGCGGAAGAAACCCTGCAGTGGTTTCCCATCTCAAACCGTTAATGTCTAGATGCCTTAGCCTGACACACGAGGCTCCCATGACGTTGCCTAGTCCACTCCTCTCTGGGCCCTTTAAATAAACTCAGCGAGCCCTCAGTAGCCCTTCCTGTGTCTGTGGCTGCTCCAGACTTGTCCTGTGCCATTCCGCTCACCTTCTGCCTTCTTCATTTTGCCAACTGTATTCCAGCTCTGTGCCCCAGAACCTCATTTCAGTCCTGCCCCTTGGATCTGCAGCTTGGGTTAGAACTTTCTTGTCTCCTGGCTTTCACCGTTGGCCATGGCTTACCCAGAGATGACTCCTGGCCTCTGCCTTCCCGTTCCAGTCGTCGGAACTGTGGGTGAGCAGTGCACTCCAACAGACAGGTCTATGCCCACCTTTTCTGTCCCATCTCCTAGAGCTGCCCCCAAGTCGCCTTGCGCCTAAATATACTTTCAGTTTCCTAATAACAGATACTCTTTGACATTTTCCCACCTCATAATCTGCTCAACTTGGAATTCCTCCCTCCCCATTTCCCTTCACCATGCCCCCTTCTTACCTCCCCCATCTTGCCGGTGAACTCAAACTCTCCTTTAGTAATCGACACTCTGCTAAAGCCCCGCCCTCTGGAAAGCCCACCCTTCTCCTTCCTGTCATTCTGGCAGCCCAGGCAGAACAGGCTCTCCGTCTCTGCCCTCATTTGGACCGTTAAATACCTTTATTATCCACTAATTACACTGGAAGATATTTTTAGTTAACATTCAAGTGTCTCACTGGAGACTCTAAGACCCAGGAGGCAGAAACAGGTTTTTATTTACCTTTCGTACCTCGAACATTAAGCCTAGTACCAGCATGTAGAATAAATGTAAACGATTCAGACTGAGTGAACAGATGACACAGGGGCCAGCGAGTAAATTAGTAACATAGGCCGCTGAGTCTATCATGCAGATCTTCTGTTTCCTCAAATATTAAGTAAGATGAAAGGATACATTGATATAGTCTCTCAAACTTTCACTTACTGTTTCTAAAAATATATGTTAGCATTAAAGGAAAATTTACAAGAAGTTTAGGCATAATGTCTTACCGCCTTAACACTACCATTTTCACTTCTCTAAGTCCCCTTCCTAACTTTTTGCCTATATGTACATGCTTTACTTTAGCAGACATAAAACCTAATTTGTCTAATTTTGTATTTTGATTTTTTTATTAAAACCGTTCTCTTAATGTTTGATGCTTGCTATTTCATTTCTCATGACTAAATTATGTAACATGGAATTGCCATAACTTATTTAACCACTTCCTGATTTTTAGACTTTTAGGTTGTTTCCAAGTTTTTTGCTGTTTTAACTAAGCATAAAATAAACATTTTTGCTTTTATTCTTTTAAGTGATTTTTAAAAATCATTCTTTAAAAAATTTTAGGAAGTGAATGTGGCTCAAAAAGTAAGAACCCTTTTGTGTTTTTTGGGATGTATTGTATAATTGCTTTTTAGAAAGTTTTACCAATTTGCAATGTAAAGGCACATTGTTTTGTCACAAAGAATCAGTGCATTTTTATCAAAGATCTTACTTGAATTTTTCAATCTTATTTCAGTAGTAAATTTTGAGCTCCTAGAGTATAAAAACAGTGTCTCATATCTTTGTATTTCCAGTGTCTAAAAAGTAATTGACGCTCAATACTTATTGAGTATATGAATGCATATAGGTATATTCATATAGAAAGATATATTATATAGAGGTAGAGATAGAGATAGATAAAATTTGAAGGAATCATCCAATCCAACTTCTCCACACACACCCTGAACCCAGGCAGAAGGCAGAGTCCCATATAACTCCGTCCCTTCTAAATGCATGGTCCTCTGTTCTATAATCAGAGGCTTTCAGAGGCCAGTTTACAAACTTTTTTAATAGCTCATTTTAATCATTTTATCAAATGGTTATTTGTTTTCAAATGGTTATTTGTTTCTTCTCTCTAACAAAATTCATCCAGGATACAGGTAAGTCTGTTCTCCGCTACTCTCGTCTCTTTCTTTCCCTGTGCTTGGCGAAGATAACAAGTAAGTTAGCTTCTGAATAAGAGCTTGCCGGCCCCCCCGAGCTTCTGATTCTTGTTTTCTGTATGAGATTCTGAGGGTAGTCTTTGCTTTCAAATATAATATTTCTTTCTTCCACTTTTATCCCATCAGACTCTAGCATATTTGTTTACCTAGACATTCAGAATATCAGTTACTGTTATTCTCTAGTCTTAATAAAAATGTCTAAACTTGCAAAAATAATACCATTACAAATTAGAATATGGTATGATTTACAAGTTACATAAACGAACATTTTCTAAAGGTCGGGAATTCAAAGTGGTGTACACGTCCTGGAGGAGTGTGAAGAGAGACTGCGGTGGGCTGGGTGTGGGCCAGGTGGTCAGCTGCTGGCTGACTGCTAGCAGCCTGCCTCACTGGGAGGCATTCTTCCAGACTGTGAGTAAAGTCCTTGTAAATCCAGAAATGTAATCTCTATGAAAGCTAAATTCACTGGAGATCAAAATACAGAAAGCAGAATAACAACTGGATCAATAGCCATAAGAAACATCAGCATCAGTCTGGAGCTTGGGCAGCCTGGTCAGCTTCCCTTCATTGAAGGCAAGATTCACAGGAGTGCCTGAGAGCTGCCTGGCAGGGAAAGTCAGCCAAGTGGCCAATCTGCCTGCCAGCCAACTGGAGCTCAGTGTCCCCAAGGACACTGCTTGGCATAAGCACCAATGTGTTTCCTGTGATAGTCAAGAGCGCAGACTTTGAACTCTAACAGATCTGTGTTAAAACCTTGGAGCAGCCACTTAATATCTATGTGTATGTCAACAAGACTTTACCTCCTTAAGCCCAAGTTTCTTCACTTGAAAAATGAGATGAGAAAAATGAGTTGTGTGAAAAATGTACGTGAGGTGCTTGACTGAATGGCTGGCATTAACAAGGGCTTAATAAAAGTTTGACACCTAAGGATAATGCTACTCGCTTTTGAATCATTATGTGAGTTGATTTAACCTTATCCCTCTGATGAAAATCTTGTTTTCCTTATTCCCAGGTTTAATCACTCATTCATTTATGCATTTACATAGTCAACAACACTTTATTGAATATTCATTTTGTGCCAGACACTACTGTCCTATGTGCTAAGGATACTGCTGTGAAAACAGAATAGTCTTTATTCTTATGGAGCTTAGTGGTAAAAGACAGACAACTAACACATAAATAATATATAGTATGTCAACGTGTACATTTAATGATATAGTGCTTTATTTTCTCCCCATAGCTGTTACTTTAATCAATGGTCAATTAATAAGCAATGATAACTTAGAAGAAAATGCCATATATCATATGTCCAATTTCATTATTCTATCACAATATTTCTGGGAATAAATCATGAAAAACAATTATGAAGTCTCTTTAATTTGTTAACTGAAGTGAGCATTAAGCAACTGTGAGCCTTTTTAATCCTCTCAACAGCCTTCTGAGATGGACTATCTCTTAAGATATCATGAGATTATACCCCTTGTTACAAAGCAGGAGATAGCTGAGGAGGTTTCACAGATTGTGGTGGACATTTTCTGGATTTGGTTTTAATTTGTTCATTGGCTGCCCTGCAGCCAAATGTCTCCCAGAGAGGAAATGGGGGTCTCTATGGAATGTATCCTGTCTCCTAGAATGGAGACCAGGTTTGGAAACCCTTCTGCTTTTTTTCCTCTGGACAGCCAATGAGGGCGCCAGACACAGACCCAACCAGTAGACTCTCCCATTGAAGTCTGCGAAAGCTGAGGGAGTGAAACAAAGATGATTAGAAACAACAGCCTAGTTGCAATGGCCTGGCCTGGCCAGCCACAATACTATCCAGTGGTAATGTAACTGTGGGGAATTGTAAGCCACCCCACCATTCTTTTGACTTGGTTTCTGTCATTTCCTTATAGTCATTCCTTACCAGCTTGAGTTTGTCACTGTCTTTGGAAAAGTTCCAGATGTTGCCTAGCACTGACCTGGAGCTACAATTTATTCATACTAATTTTTAAATTATTTATGAACACAAATGCTATTACTCTTCAGTTTTTGCATTTAACCATCAATCACAGTATCATACTTGGGAATATTGGGGTTGATTACATTCATGCATTAAAAGAGTGGATACTGGAATCCAGTAGGAATATCTACAGCACATTGCAGGCAGTTATTGACCTCAATCTGCTTCTAAAAGTGGGATTCAGCATACTCTTTAGAGTTCCAGAGGTGAGAATGTCTTCTCTCTATTGGTCTCCGTGTATCTTACTGCCATTCCTTTCACCCAAACGCTTCTTTCCCTGTCTGCTTTGCACTGTAGTTATTATCGTGAGTTGAAACAGTGGTTTGGGGAGAAAACAAAGGAACAAGATGACCAAGTATAAGAAAGTTTCAAGGATTCAGTCCTTCTTCTTCAATTTTGGCAGCTGCTATAAAGGTATATTTAGCACTGCAGAAGACAGGAAAGCATACAAATGCAAATTTTGAAAGATCATTGTGACTTTCTTTCCTTACACTGAAAAGTGACCATGAGGATGTGTTTGTACATTATTCAGTCACTTACAAAACAAACTTGATTGTGACTTTTGTATCAGTTTTCAAAGAAGCTTACAATTTACTGAATAGAATGAATCTAATAGGTCTCGTGGTTTTCTTTCTTTTTTTCTCCTGAGAATCATGTGTTTTGTGTCTCAGAGTACGTGACAGAGATAATGTTCAAATGTGCAACAAACTCTTGAGTAACTGGGGTTATTCACTAGACCCTATACATCAGCTGTAACTCCACCATTTTCTCTTTCACACAGGAAAATATATCAGAATGCAACAGTGAGAGCAAAAGAGAGACAGAGAGAGAGAGAAATCACTATGGGAATGACCTTGAATTTAGTCTAATTGTGAAGATCATTCACATACTTTTGTTAGCAGCAAGAAACAGCAACAGGTATTAACCTTGGTTCAGCAACCTCAGTTCTTCAGTTCTGGTTAAGAAAGAATTCAGAGACAAGACTCAAACTATAAGAGAAAGTTTATTTAGAAAGTCAGCAAGATAGAAGAGGTGAGTCATAGGAAAAATGGGCTCAGGAAACAAGTTACAGCAAAGGAAGGGCTCTGGAACTTAGGAAGGGGAGAGAGAGAGACCGATGTACCGTGAGAGATGAAAGAGGGAGAAGAGGTTCAGGCATGCTCCAGAGTGAGCCCTGGGTAAAGAAGAGGTTGGGAAAAGGCACAGTTGTGCTCCCTAAAGAGCTGCACTGAGTCCTCCATTCCGAGGGCTTTTATCTGAGGCCTTAGGGGCGGATCCTCATGAAACATTCATAAGCTTTCCAGGTGTGCCCCCTCTCCAATAATTGGTTGGGGCCAGCGGGTCATTAGTCAGTGCAGATGGTCCTGATGCCAGGCATGGTGTCATTCTGTCTGATTTTGCTGCTTCTCTGAGCCTGGATCTGAAGCATAGCAGAAGCCTAGATGTCATCTTCCAGGGGTTCATGCTGAAGAGAGTGGTCAGGCAAGGGCTTATCATTTTGCCTGCTGCTAGTCACCTGGGGCTCTCAACCCCGTTGACCTTCTGCACCTGGCCCATCATTCCTGCTCTGCTCATGCCTGTCTTTCTGCCTACTACACTTTCCTGGCTTAACAAGTATTAGTAATAAATTATTTGCAACAGACTTCACAAATGACTTTTAAATACCAGGTATGTCACCAGTAAAAAAAAATACTGCTCTGGATGGTAAGGGCATCTGTGACTGGAATGGTCTTGGACCTTCGAATACAATTTTTCATTTCATCCCAGACCCCACAATCTGATTTACTCAGCTAATCCAGTGGTTTTCCAACTTTATGTGCACCAGAACTGCCTGCAGGGCTTGTTAAACCATAGACTGCTGGGCCCAATTCCCAGAGTTTCTGATTCATTAAGTCTGGGTGGGGACTGACAATTTGCATTTCCAACAAGTTTCCAGGAAATAGTGATGCTGCTGGTCCGGGAGCCACACTTTGAGAACCATTGATTGAGTCATCCATTCATCTACTCAAAAAAATATTTACTAAAAACCTACCAGGTGCCTGGCACCAAAGTAAAAAGATAAATAGAATATTATTTTACAAGACCTAATGTCTAATGGGCACTCTGCTAAGGGCTTTCCTACCACCTGATTTACTATTTTATGACAATTCTACAAAGTCGGCATTTTCCCCCTTTTTTACGGAAGAGAATACCACATCTGTAAGAGAATAAGTAACCAGTTCAAAGCCATCTGAACAGGGTTCTGAACTAGGATTTGAACACGTGCCTACTGAATGCCACGCCATGCAGACAGACACCGCGCTGTGCACTGCGCTACCCCTGTAACACCGAGAAGCTTCCACACAGTATGATTGTCAGTGTTCTGCAGATTAAAACCAAAAAAAAAAAAACAAAAACTGATGTTCAGAGAAGTTAAATCACTTGCCCAAAGTTACACAGCCCAGAAGTATCTTAAACAAAATGTAACATCAGTTTGTCTGAGGCCAAAGTGCTTTTCCCGCGGTAACCCTCTAGACCGCGATCAGTCTTAGTCACAGTCAGGAAACGGAACACGATCCCCAGTTAACCAGAGGGAGCGGAGAATGAGTAGTTCTGTCTAATGTCTCGATTAACTAAGATGTACCTGTTGTGTTAACTTTCTCTCTAACAGTTCATCAGTTCACTTCCCACCCTAAGTCAGCCCAGGACAAAGCAACCCTTCCCTGATGATTCAGTACCGTCACAACCCACAACCATCATTGTGGACAGCGTTTGTTACCGAGAAAATATCGAAGTGGGTGCAGAAGACACAGACATTTGGACTGAGTGAGTAGGGAACCCAAAATCACTGAGGACAAATTAAATTACATTCTAATCATTTACTTTTTTGAGAATCAGAATAGGAAAAGACCCTCAAACTGAGACTAATCAAATGATTCAGTTTAGATGGGTTTTAATTAATCAAGTTTACCCCAATTTGTGTAAGTAGCTGACAAAATTCATTAAAAGTGACTGTGCGTCTCCTTTTATGACTTGGTAAATTGCAAAGAATGAAGCTTTCCCTGACTCCTGTGCGCTGTTGTGTTACCCCATCATCAGAGAGAGAAACGAGCTGTATAATTACCTTTTGAGACATGAATCATCCTTGCTCTGAGGGTCCAGACCTGCTTGACTCTATAAAAGCAGCTCAAGGTCGAAGTGCAAATGTGTACTGTCTGCCGTCCCGAGGCTGATATAATTACCAAGCTACCTTGAGGAGATGAAGGTGCTCCCTGCATCTGGCCTCGCTCTCCTCCTCATCACGGCTTTGAACTTTTCCACTGCAGCCCCCTCCCTATTTGCAGCCACCCCCAGGACCTCGAAGAACAGCTACCGCCTCGCACAGGTTTGTGAATCTTTGCAGAATCCCCTTTTCCTTCCCCTGCCCAGAACACCAAAAGGGGGTAACGAGAAAATAAGGAAAAAAATCTGTCGTTGTGTTGAAATCATCTTATAAGTCCATTGAAGTCTAATAGATACTATCTCCTGTGCAACTAAGAGTGATTTCTTGTGCACATTCGGTGTACAGGTTGCATGACTAAATAAATACATGAATAATGGGTTACCTAGGTACTTTGCTCTGTAGAACTTGAGGTGGCTTGCAGAAAAAAAAATATGCAATACAAAAAGATCAAAGAAGTACTTGAAAAACAATGTAAGAGGAAAATAAAGGCAGAAGAATAAAAATTGAGGTGGAAGACTTGCACATGGTGCAAAGCTTCCTAGCAGCACACTTGTACTCCGGAAAAACTTGGTCAAAATCTAATGCGAACCAAGTTTTTCCTGGGTGCCTGTCTGCTTCTCATTTAAGAGTCTTTCCTCTCTAAAGTATATACCTCAAGTAGCTTATTTACTTATACTTCCTGTATTTCTTTTTAAAAAGTCCCTCCCCACTGACGGTTAGAAGGGAGCTAATACCAATCATTCATATTAGAATTTTTGCACAGGTGACATGTGACTCTAAGTGGTTCAATGTACATATATTTGCTTCTAAGAATTGTTTGCATTTAATAGGAAGGTGGTGATCGTTAACCTAAAGAAACAAGTCTCTAACGATGGAACTTCCAGCATTAGTGACAGGTGTGTGGGTGAAGTGTGTTTGCAGCAGGGCCTCTCGTTCAGGAGTCTGTCAGAGTGATAGCACATCTGTGATTGCCAGCCCTGCCTCTGGGATGCTTTCCTACCTGCCAGGCTACACCTGAGTACTGCTTCCGTGGTTGCACTGCGGAGCTGATTTTCACCCATGTAAACATCAGCTTGGGCCTGCCAACTGTTTACACCACTCGTCCTTTCTAATTGGTCAGTCCCCCTGCCACACCAGTCATTAAACATTTTGAATATCAATCAGCCCTGCACATAAACAGTACAGTGAATGCCAAAGTACAGGCCTGTTGAATTAAACTTCCTTCAACTTGAGCCCACTTTGAAGTGAATTAAATTCAAAATAGCATATCTCAAATACCGGGGTCTGGTTCAAATTGTCTTTCACTGGTGCACCTAGCTTCGGGTCCCTTTTCCCCATCTGCAGCTTTCCCTTACCCAGCCTCGTGCCTCTCTGATTCAGACACTACAGAGATTTTGTGACCTCCAGAAGGAGGATCACGCTGTGGCCAGAACTGATCTGAGGTGAATGAAAAGCATGATTCTGGTGCAGGTTCAGACAAGCTGTGGTCATCAGCACTACCAGCCACGTCTATCCACTTATCATTGATTACAGCTTTTGCACTAAAATGGAGTATGCAGAACCAAAAATATTAACTTTCAGTCCTGCACAGAAAAAATTAGCTGAACCCTGAGCCGTCTACACAGGGATAAGGCTAGAAAGTTTTGGGAAAAGCTATCCTTGCTGGGAGCATTTGGAAAGAATTAGGCAGCCTTGGAATGTCGGGGATCTTTAGTGATCCCTTACTTCCTTTCCTCCAAAATAAGTCAGCTCTTGTCAGTTTTCCTTATGACATACCCTCAGAATGACCTTCGTCTAAGGACCTAGAAAACTTGTCAATACCTTGCCACCTGGCAAACGGCACCTGCTCCTGCCTTCAACAGCCCCAGTCATCAGCTCTGGGTAAAAAAGCAGGTGCCACTCTTCAGGAGACTAGAATGATCTGGGAACACCTCTAATGTGGGTCTCAGTGACTAAAACGAAATTAATGTCCCACCTTAGAGTTTATTGAAGCATATAACAACTTTGGTAGCCTTAAAACACAACAAATAAAATGACATGAAAACAGGCAGTTTAAGTTCATTCATTCAACAATTATTTATTGACTGCTTATTTTGTGCTATGTGCCAGGGTTGGTTCTAAGTTTGGGATAAAAGTCAGTGAGCAAAACAAGCAATGTCCCTGTGCTTACAGTGTTTACTTCGGGATGACGCAGCAGGTGGGGAGGTGCTGGAAGGAGATAAAAAAGTAGGCAATCAACAAATGTCCAAGATTATTTCAGAAAGTAATAGGTGATGCTGAAAAAAATTAATCAGATTGATAGACAGTGGCTGGGACAGTGTGGGACATTTTCACTGGGCAGTTCAGGAAGGCTTCTCTGAGGAAGTGACATTTGAGATGAACCTGAACTACATGAAACAGCCAGTCACATGAAGCTCTGGAGACAGAGCAGTCAAGACAGAGGAAGCAGCAAAGGAAGCCACTTGGAGGCAGGGTGGGGGGGCCGGAGAGAGTGAAGGAGCCTCAGGCTAGTGTGGCAAGAGCTGAGAGACCACAGGAAGGGGGTGGAGGATGAGCCCAGAGACAGGCAAGGCCAGCGGGTCACCTGGGGCCTGGGAGCTCAGGTCAGGACAAGCAGCGTCCACACTGTTTGTTTCTTTCTAGATCACTCACTAAGAGAGAACAAATGGTTTCTTGTGCCTGGAAACATAAGACAGGCAACATTTCCAACCACCAAACGCTTCTTCTCAAACCCACAAACACGATAATCTATACTTGAAAAAAATGAACAGGTTTTTAGTTGATCTGTTTAATGCCCTCTTATATCCTTTAAATTCTGATTTGCTGATGAAAATGAAGGCTTTAAAAATGATGGATGATAAGATGCTTATTTAGTCTTAACTCAGGGTTTCATTCTACTTTTTGTTTTGTTTTTTAAAAATTAGTGATATCAATACAACATTTAAAGCAGGTTGTTAAATTGTACTTGCAAATAATATAAACTGCCTTGGCTGAGTGTGTCAGTTGGAGCATCATCATGAGGACCAAAAGACTGTGGGTTTGATCACCAGTCAGGGCACTTACCTAGGTTGCAGGTTCAATCCCCACTGAGGGCACATACAGGAAGCAATGATAGGTGTCTCTCTCACACTGATCACACTGATGTTTCTGTTTCTCCCTCAATCCCCGACCCCACCGCAACCCGGCGCCACCCCTAGGCTTCCTCTCTCTCTAAAATCAATAAACAGATCCTCAGGTGAGGATTAAAAGTAATAATAATAATAAAAATGTTTATTATCATATTATTATGAACTCATAATTAAAGAAAATAAAAAATAAAAACCTTCTAAATACAAATTGTTAAATTCAGGGTTTTCTTTTTAAGATTTTATCTATTTATAGAGAGAGAGAGGAAGGGAGAAAAAGAGGGAGAGAAACATCAGTCCATTGCCTCTCATGTGCTCCCTGACCAGGGGACCAAACCTGCAACCCAGGCATATGCCCTGACTGGGAATGGAACCAGTGACCTTTCGTTTTGCAGGATGACACCCAACCCACTGAGCCACACTGGTCAGGGCAAATTCAGTTGTCTTTACTACCATTTTAATTTCTGTGCATGAAGACATTTTTTAAGTTATTATTATATTTGGTTCCTACCTTTCTCAGTGATTCTTATGCCACAAGAAAATGTTTATTTTTATACTATTTTCATGAACATCATTTTGAAGAATTACAAATATTCTAGAATATAAGTCAGTTTTAATGGAATGATTTCTTTTGTGGGACACATAAGTTATTTCCACATGAATAATGTTTCTCTGAGCATTTTTGTACATCAGCCTAATCGAAAGGATTATTTTTTCAGAATAGATTTCCAGGAGTGGAATTAATGAATAAAAGAGTACACATTTCAAAGCCTTTTGATGCATTCAAAAGCATTTTCACAGTGAGGATCTCATTGCATCCTCACACTGCTGTGGTCAGTAGGACAGATAACAACAACCCTAATTTTATAGATGAGAAAGCTGAAATCAAAAGAATTTAAAGGAATTTCCCAAAACTTCTTAGACCTTGGGATTTATCACACAGCACCAAAAGTTCTCACAACTACCTTTCTGTGACTTAGCCAAAGTAGAAAGAAATGTTGAAGAAACCATATCTTGAACTCGACCTTGTGTTGAAGCCCTCTTAACTCTTGAGTTCTAAACCCTTAATTCTCAGGAAGGGCACTAGGCTAGTGCAGTGAAGAAGGAGTTGGGGGGAGGGGTCGTTATCTGGGCCCCTGGCTTGCTTGGACAGGCCCCCTAGGACTCTATTATTTCTGTCTGTCAAATGTTGAAAGAGAAGTTGAGAGAGGATCACCTGGACCCTAAAATCCTGTGATTCTAACATTGGGGGAGTGAGAAGGGAGGGGGGCAAGTGGGACAATTCTGAGGAGCCCTGAAACCTCCCAGTGTCACCATCAGGTGTAGAGCCAACAGCAGACAAGTGTTAGAATGAACACAAACGCAACTCTAAGTGCACGTCTATTTGCCTGATTGAACATTTGACTCTGAAAAGTATGCCATAACCTTATCAGTAACTTTCACAAGAAAGTTCCGGGAGTGATTTAGGCTCTCAGAACGTCCGATAACTCTTCAAAGGAAAACAGTACATTACCATACAGGCCTACCTCAAGACACCAGAAAAATTCCAAATAAGCAATCTAACTTTACACTTAGAGAAATTAGAAAAAGAAGAACAAACAAAACCCAAAGTGAACAGAAGGAAGGAAACAATTAAGGTCAGAGCAGAAATAGAAATTAAAAAAAAAAAATAGTAAGAATCAATGAAACCGAGAGCTGTTTCTTTGAAAATATAAACAAAATGAACAAACCCTTAGCCAAACTCATCAAGAAAAAAAGAAAAAGAGCCCAAATAGATAAAGTCCTAAGTGAAAGAGAAGTAAAACCTGACACCACAGAAATACAAGGAATCATTAAAGAATACTACAATTATATGCCAACAAATTCGACAATCTAAAAAAAAAAGAAATTTCTAGAAGCATATAACCTTCCAACACTGAACCAGGAAGACATAAAATATCTAAACAGACCAATTACTAGCAATGAAATTGAAGCAGTAATCACACTCCCAACAAATAAGGACCAGATGGCTTCAAAGGTGAATTCTACCAAACATTTAAAGAATTAATACCTATCCTTCTTAAACTATTTCAAAACATCAAAGAGGAAAGAACTGATTCTACAAAGAAAACAGCATTACCCTAGGTCTAGTGTTACTTCACATGAATAGATTAAAATATATCTAACAAATCTCCGATTGTTAGACATTGAAATTGCTGCCAATGTTTTATTATTTACATATATGAATATGTATATATAACATAAACAAAAATATACATAATTCATATAGAATATTAATATAGCTAATGTGATAAATACTATTTACATACAATGAAATATCATATATTTGTTTTATATTACATATAATAAAAATGTACACATAAACCTTTATCTGCTCTTTATTTGTCTGAAATGAGTTAGGTGAGTGCAATTCCTGGGTCAACAGCAGGCTCTGACCCCACATTTCGTGACTCTGCTTCACTCACTTCACTGAACAGCCATGGAAAAGGGTGTCAAACGATGTATGAGAGGTCTAAGCCTTTATGTGCAGGTGAAAACTTTAGAAGGCAAGCTTAACTTAGTTGTCTGAGGGACAAAGAGCCTGTCCCAGGAAACCTACTCCCTGGAAACAAGTCCAACCCTACCTGCTGAGCACACCTGAACTGATGAGAAGACTCAGTAGGGAAACAGATTGATCCTCTGTTTTTGGATAAGATAAGAAGCTGAATATAAAGCCTCTGAGAGTTAAAAACACTGATGTATAAGGATAATATGATACTAATAACTGCTTATCAGAGAAATGGGATAGTCTGTTTTGCAGATTGGGCACAGATGTCCAAGACAAATAAATGATTCATGGGGGAAAAATGTTCATTTCCCTTCCACTATCTTTCTCCCTTAGAATCCTATTCATTGCAGGAAAAGTATAAGATGCAGGTGAGCAAAAAGTAAGTAAACAAAGTTTGTCACTGCCCAAAGGCAACCATCGTTAATAATTTGGCAGACTGTATATCTTTCTAAGCTTTATCTATACAAATATAGCTAATTTTTTTTCAAAAATGGAAATAGACTCAGTATTACTCAGGAAATACACAGTATTTTCATACACCCGGAAGACTGTCTGGAGCGTGAGTGCTTCCCCAGGGACCGTGCGTCAGCCCGCCTCTCCCTTTCAGGCGTATCTCGACAAGTATTACACCAGGAAAGGAGGGCACCAGGTGGGGGAGATGGTCGCACGAGGAAGCAACTCCATAGTGAAGAAGATTAAGGAGCTGCAAGCATTCTTTGGCCTCCAAGTCACGGGGAAGTTGGACCGCCCCACAATGGATATGATCAAGAAGCCTCGCTGCGGGGTTCCTGATGTGGCCAACTACCGCCTCTTCCCTGGCGAACCCAAGTGGAAAAAAAATACTTTGACATACAGGTAATGAGATCTGAGACTTTCTGAATTCATAGAGAAACACACTCTCTCTCTTTCCTTCTAAAAACACCTTTTGATCTGTATAAAATATCGTGACTCATCATAACTACAAGAAAGAATAAGAACTTTTAGGTCCAATCTTTGCACAATGACAATGGAGATTCGCCAGCAAATGTGATCTCAGGATTATTGGAATGGCTGGCCATCTCGGGTATTACAATTTTACCAGTTAGAGACAACACATTTATCTTTAAAGAAAAAAATCTAGTCTAGGCTTAATAACCTGGCAGTACCAACCAGCATTCTTAAAACAACCTGTTCGCTCAGAAGGGTATGATAAAACTCACTTATCAATAAACTGTTTTTGTGGATTTAAAAAGTCATTTATGGATGACTTATTAAGTATCTGTTATAGACATTCAATTCTGGAGATAATTTGTCCTTTGTCTGTCTGCCCTTAGCCCCATCCTCCCAGTTGCTCCACTCGATGCTCCCCTCCACCTCCACACTTCCTGGTCACCCTCTGGTCTCCTCCTGCCCGGAGCAAGGATTCTGTGTAGTCCGAGGGGGCTTGCCCAGTCTTAACCTCATCACACAGGAATTCCTTCCCAGCAGCCCTGTCCCATTTCTGCGGCCAGCACGAGCCTTCTCGCAGGTCCCGCTGAGTCGGACCATGCATGCTGCCCATCCCTTCGCCTGAGGGCGGGGTTGGAAGCCGGCAGAGTGCCCTAAGACCTGTGGGTCTCTTGTGTACTAGACAGAGGTGGCATTGGAAAAAGGAGGGCAGCCCCCATTTCTATTTGTTTGCCCCAGGCTTCGCAAATTTGGGATTTTCTTTCCAGGTAGAAAAGCAGGCCAAGCAAACAGCCGCAGGGAGTGGAATGGCCGGGGGTGTGCGCTGCTAGGCCTTGGGCAGTGCGGGTGGTGGAGAGCAGCCCCGAGGGCAGCTTGAACTTGGGGCAAAGCAGTTTGGAATTTAATCCCGGGACACGGAGAACAGACCAGGGTCAGGATCAGGTTTCACTGTTTGGATGAACACATCCAGTGGAGATCTGGGCGTGAAGAAAGAACGGGCTGTTAAATAGCCCCAGCAAGTGGTGTGCTGGAGCTGGCTACTGACCCCTCACAAGAGCAGATCCTTAAATTTTCTGCAATTTTGCAGCCAGAGAGTTGATAAGTTTCCAAGAACTTTGTGAGCTGGTTAGTAAACAAAGCCATTATTAAACATGAGATGACATAAACTTAAAATTACATAAATTATATGAAAAACAAAGTTAATTAAAAACATAGCTTTTTAATTATTCTACTACACTTATCTATGTTCCCGAAGTTATTTACATATATTTTATTTGGTATCATGAAAATGATGTGCCCTTGCTCAATTCTTCCCAATTTTGTGTTCCGTGTGGCAAGTAGGCAGCTTTAAATTAGCCATAATGAGACCGTTTACAGTATGAAAATCTGCAAACCCTACAAATCAAGAATTTTCATCATAGACCCGGTTGTTAAACTGTACAACCGTTAGTCCCTGGGATCGAATTAGGGCCCAAACTGGGCCACCTGTTAGCTGCTATTTGCTTATGAATCCATGAGGTGGCGCTCTGAACACGATTATATGTCGGCTTCAGCTCCAGAAATACTAAAAGCATTTGTTCCCGTGGTGGAAAAACAATGTATAAGGAGTTGAACACATAGTGATTATGAGATGATTAAGGGTAAGAGAAAAATTTTTATATAAACCTGTGGAATCTTTTTCATCACTTTATTGAAATAAGGTGTGTCACAGAATTTTAGTCTATGAATATACACAGCAAAAATAGAAGGCATATAGATCAGGATAATTTGGAACTTTGAGAGGCGCAATACATTCTTGTGATAAGTTGGACACCCCCAAACGCCCTCTACACCCTCCTACTGCCCATCCACCCTTGCTCTGCCCGGTCACGAGAGGCTTAGTACTCTGCCTCTATAGCTACCAGATTCCAGAATAACTTCTTATAACAGAGGCTTTAAAAAGACAAAACATATCACAGTGCTTATGTGCATAGCCTTTGGAGTCAGATAGAACTGGGCTGAAATCCTGACAAATCATAAAATGTATATTATTAACTCTTAAGGTGTGAGAATTAGATGGGATATCACGTTAAAAAGTGCTTGGAACAGTGTCTAGCCTTTAGTCTATGTTCAAAGAATATTAGCTATTATTGCTATTGCTTTACTGATCTCTTGACCTTGTGTCCTCTTCTGGGCTCTTCCTGTCTCTGTCCCTGACTTTTCCAGCCCAACACACAGTCAGATCAAAGATATGGCTACCTTGTCAATAAAGTGAGGGAAATTCAAGGTACTGACTGCACAGAATTGTGATAAATCACAGATTCTTTTTATACAGTGGGCTTGGCATATTTTGAAAGCATTAAATGGTCCTTGTAAGAGTCCTTCTGGTATTCCCTCTTCAACTTGTAGTGTTTGGACCCAATACCTAGAGTTAAAGATCTAGTTTCTTCTCTCCCCGATGCTGAGTTGCTGAGTTGAGCTAGTTACCATCCTCACTGTGAGACATGGTTCCTTTTGGGGAGGTGGGGGCAGGATTACCTCTGTTGGTTTCTGGTTGCATTTGTATCATCTGCATCAGAATAACCTAGGATACTTGCAAGAATGCAGATTTCTGGATCAGGCCTGTACATTAAAAAATCTCTCTAGGTAGTTATCATGGGTCCTAAAATTTGAGAACCACTGAGGAGGCCCTAAAAACTACTAGTTTTTACCCATGAATTCATCCATTCAACATGTATATTCGCTAAATACCCACTATATGCAAGGTACTGAACTAGGAGCTGGAGAAAGAGAGAAAGAAAGTAGGCTCCGTCCTGCTCCCCAGGATGGCTCTCGCAGACCTGGCTTCTCGTTCTTTGTCCACAATTCCATCCCCGCCCAGGTCCCAGGAAGCCCTGCCTGCCTTCAGCCTCGTCTTCGCGAGCTGCCAGAACCCATCCCCCACCCCGCCCCGCACCAGAGCAGCGGAAGTTAGGGCACCGCCAACTGGCTCTGTCTACAACGCTTTGTCCCCCCAAAATCTCTATAGTTTTCTGCCTGCAGATGTCATTGTCACACCAGGGATTGATGAAAGACTCAAGCCTTTTTCAGTTCAAGTGAGCACTTCCTCTTTTAAAATGCATTATTTTAAGAAAACAAATATTCCCCCATGGCCCTGGGGAAATCCCGATGGCCTTTGAAATAAGAGTTTGCAAAACCTCTAAACTCCACATTTTTATTTTTTACAATTGAAAAATTTCAGACCCTTGTGGGGAAAAGGAAAACTCTTCTCAATTAAAACCACATTAGGGAAAATGGACTTCCTGGTACTTGTAAAGTTCTACAGGTATTATTCTTCAAAATTAGTTATAATATAGTAACAATGAAAGACCAATGGTTTCAGATTACCTTAACTCTTTCTTCACTTTATTTTTCTTATTGTTGAACATGGTTTAGTAATTTAGCAGAAATGAAAGCAAAATAAGAATTAATGTTTTGAAGGAAAAATCTAGATTGTAGATTTATGTTTAATATTTAATTTTTTAATGCAAACTATAATTCTTGGCTTCTCCACTTACTGTTTACTAAAAGGAAAACATGTTCCTTCTATTTTCACAGAATAGCCAAGTACACATCTTCCATGACTTCTGCGGAGGTGGACAAGGCGGTGGAGATGGCCTTGCAGGCCTGGAGTAGCGCTGTTCCTCTGAACTTTGTGAGAATAAATTCAGGAGAAGCAGATATTATGATATCTTTTGAAACAGGAGGTACTGTGGTGCTTCTTGGATTTTGTCTACTAATCCAGAGGAGAAATGTTCTAATACTATTCCTTCTACAATACTGAATCCAAGTGATCAGCACAATCCTGCACAGAGTAGTGTGATGGGCAGAGGTCAAGATCATGGCAATGTCATGATCTTCATCTGGACAGAAAATAGAACCAGAGGCATTCTCAGCGTTTCCTGTCATCATTAGGCTGAGCTGTAGAATGCACTCAGTATCACCAGTTTTCATTGTGGTTTTGGCCCATTAGCAACAGATTCTGTCTGATTTAGCTTTCCCATTGGTTGCAGGGCCGCATGACCTCATGCCATTCCCATAATGATGTTCATTGCTTCAATCCCCTTCCATGTTAGCCAGGAATCTCCTACCTTGAATCCTCACCGAAGGAAAAGAATTTTACTGTGGCCCTGACACCTCTGCCCCTGCAGCAGTGGGTAGGAGAGTGGCGTTGCTCTCTTGCCCACGCTTGCAGACTACTTTGAGAATCACCAGGCCTGCCTCCAACTGGCCCCCTTCTCCATCCCCCACTCACCCTGGTAAGGAGTAGAGGCTTAACTTTGCACAGAGATTGGTAGAGCTCTTTCCAGAGAAATCTTGTCTAGTTAGTAGACAAAGGAAAGGCCATGAAATTACCTTCTCTTCTTAGCCTCTAATAGGCCAACTAAGCAAGGGCCGCTGCCTCTTACCCCCCATGGATAACATTTCTAAGTGTTCCTCTGATTTCAAGTCTTGATCTTAATTTTAGTCCGATGTCACTGGGGAAAACCATGCTTCGAAGCTAGGAGAGAGAAGATCAAGCAAATCCTGAGTATAAATCCTGCAGAGATGGCCCATGGTGGGGCCTGTTCCTCTCAGAGGACAATGGCCACCTCCAGTAACGTGGCAGGACCATGTGGCCCAGGGCAGCTTTGGGGGCCGTGGAGTTAATATATTTCATGCTTCTGCCCTGTCCCCTAAATTGCAATACAAGCTGACTAGAGACTGTGCTGCACTTCACTAGGTGCCTCAGTACATGCAACCTGCTTAAACTGCACTGCTTCCAAACCTGGGAATGGCACACCAGAACTTTGTTCTGTCGGTTTTTAATAAAACAGTGTCTTGTCACAAAAATCCTGGAAAACTATGAAATGTAGCTTCAATACCACCCTTAATTTATTCTCCCTTCTTTTCGATTAAGTTTGTCATGAACTGTTAATTAAATATAGATAATAAAACAAAAATATATGAAGCTTTAAAAGCTAGGAATTTTTAAACACCTTTATTACTTTCCTGAGTTTTACACATGCAAGTATATCAGAATGGCAGAGAAATCTGTGACACTTCTTTAAATTGTATTGTAGGACATTGTGCTGTATGAACGGAAAACTGAACACACGTGTTCAGTTTGCGGTACTGTCTTAGCTCAGCCTCATGTCGAAAGCTGCTCTCCGCCAGTGCGTTCGCCGTCCTATCAGGGGAGGAGGTGGCTCTCAAGTGACCGGCTGCTCTGTCTCCCTTCGTATTCAGTGTGCCACATGCTAGTTAACATATACTGCAATGAAAACAATAACAGAACATTTTTTATTTTTAAGGCTTACTATCTTTGAAATATAAAATAGCCTTTTAATTTTTCAGTTGACATTGAACTTCTTCTTGTTGAAAATGAATACTGAAAATCTATTTGTATGAGAAGTATCAGTGCTACTGAGAAAGTTCATTCCCTGTAATGTCACGTGCCCCTTAAACTGCTAGAAGGACTAAGTGCTGTTGGCATTTCTCCCACTTGTTTAGATCATGGGGATTCCTACCCATTCGATGGGCCTCGAGGGACTCTAGCCCATGCGTTTGCACCTGGAGAAGGCCTGGGAGGAGATACACATTTCGACAATGCTGAGAAGTGGACTATGGGAACGAATGGTATATATGCACAATTCACCATAACCTGGAAAATAGTGTACCTTCTTCTGGGCCTCCATCATGAAACCTTGAGGTTCAACGTCCCAAGCCACCCTTTAACTAGGGGGGCTGGCTAGGAAAAACAAGTAAGCCAAAAATCCAAAAGGGAACACTGTAAGGGAAAGACCCTCCCCCAGTTGTGTTCTAGACTTGTCTGATCTCTGGTTCATAGCATATAATCTGGAGAAGCAGCAATCCCTTCCTCGACACATAGCTCTGTTGCTTCACCGCCATCGTATTTACTGTTTCTGACTTGTACTTGGAAATGGGCTACATTTGGAAATGGGCTACATTTGGAAATGACTTGAGGGAATCAGTACTCTCCTGAGAAGCGTGGCAGGGATGGGCATAAAAGTTCTGGAACATCTTGCATGTCATCTGGAAATCTTCAGTGTGAAACGTGTGTGGATAAAGAGGAATAGGCTGTAATGGCAGGGAACTAGTAAAGCATTTGTGACCTAAATCTACATATTATTGCCACTATTATCATTTTGCCACTCTTAGCTCTAATTAGACCCTTTTTATCAACCTAATGAGTGTAAGTGACCATGAACAAAATTGATTGATTTACATTTCCCACTTCCTCCACCCCCAAGCCTATCCTAGCCAACGGGGAAAGAACTAAAGTAAGCAAAACTAAGTGCCAAAATAACCTACCAACCTTTGAATAATCCAGTTATGAAAAAAATAAGTTAAGTATGTTTGGGGTGTAAAGTCTCCTGTAAGACAGAAGATATTGAAAATAAAACCCTGTGTTGATGCTGTCTTTTCTTCTCTCATATTGTCTAGGTTTCAATTTATTCACAGTTGCTGCGCACGAATTTGGCCATGCACTGGGCCTGGCCCACTCCACAGACCCCTCGGCACTGATGTACCCGACTTATAAGTACCAGCATCCCTATGGATTTCACCTCCCCAAGGATGACGTGAAGGGGATCCAGGCATTGTACGGTACAGTCACTACACTTCTTTGACAACTAACCCTGAAAGTAACCAGCATGTAGTCTCCAACTTAGAGAAAGTATACTTTGCCAGGAGTTAGTTACCTGCAGAGGCAAAGATTAAGTTAAAGACCACAGCCCCAACGGCGCTCTCCTGTGAATAGCTTCTTTGCCAGATATGAATATTGCTTTATTCGAAGATGTGCAATTACATTTTACATTTTTTCTCCAGAGCATATTGCTCCAATAGTGACTACAGAAAATACAGTCATTTGTGGGTGTTTTTGTTTGTTTTTTTAGTGTAGATCAGGATTTAGACTTTGGGGAAAGATGGATATAGTTTAGCATTCATAAATATGGTGCTTACCATTTTCAGGTAAGTGGCCTTATCTTTCTAAAAACAGCAATTATGATGATAATAAGTACACCACTCAGTTGCATAGACAATCTGCAGTTTACAAAAAGGAAAAACATGTCCTGGATCATCCTACACCATCTTCGCAACCCGCCTGTGGGTGTGAGTGTTTTCCTCATTGTACAGCTGAGAAAGCTGAGGCTCAGTGACAGTAAGTGTCCAAGACACTCAGAATTATCTCAAGTGTTAAATTCTGTCAACCATAATAGAGGATTACTAGAAACTCTATATCCACTTCCTTAGCAGAAAGGCAAACCATTAATCCATGAGAAGGAATCTTGATACACTGTTAGAACTTAACCCTTTTTCTTTCATGGATAAAAGGCAGAAAAATCTAGAAACTGATTTTTCTTTAAGCCTTGGAGTCTTTGCTTTACAAAAGGATTCACCAGAAGATGCCTTCCACCCCCGCTCGCGCTCCTGCCCCCGACCCCACTATTCTCTTATGTGTAAGCGGGGGGATGCAGGGAAGGTGAAGTAGTAAGTATAGTACACCTTGGCTGCTGAAATAAACATCTCCAGGATCTCAGTGGCTTAGCATCATGCACAGTAAAATTTACTTCCTGCTCGTGCAAAGACCAATTCAGACAGCATGACTGCTGGACAGCCCTTCTCCACGCAGTGACGCAAAGGCACTGGCCTCATCCAGTTTCTATACCCTTCACCTCACACTGCTCCGCTTCTATCCACAACGGTTCAAAAGCTTGGGGAAGTCATCTTCAGTAAAACAGTTTCTTGGACTGCGAGTTACTCATATCACAGACGACGCCTTTAAATGCCAAACACCTTCAGTGCACGTCAGCGCCACAGAATTCTCAGTCTTCCCTGCGTGCCTTACAAAACGCTGTGCTCACTGCAGGGCACCCAGAAGTAGATGAAACCACACAAGGAAGTTATCATCTCATTGAGATCAAAGTACTTAATTACAAAGAAACAATCAGTGGCAACCTTTAAAATCCATCTCTAACTTGGAACACCTGTAGCTATCAAAGAAGTCATTGTTTAATAATAAAATAATAGCTACCATTCTTTGAACATTTACTATGTGCCAAGCATTCTGTGAGGTCGTTTCAGGCACCGTTGTATTCTCCCAAAAACCTGAGGTAGGGACTGTTGTTGCCCCTCCCATTTTACAGATGAGAGGACTGAGGCACTGAGGCTTTGAGGGATTAAATTATTTGCCCATTTATCACACAACTCAGTACCCGGATTTGTCACATTGTCAAACACGGTGAAAGGGGGTCTCTGGGGTGGAAATGTACGGACCCTGGTGCTATTTGACCAAGTCACTTTGAATCCTAGGACCTCGGAAAACGTTCCCAGGAAAGCCCACTGTGCCAAATGTGCCCCCTCATAATCCGTCCATCCCTGACCTCTGTGACTCCAGAGCATCCTTTGACGCGGTGACCATGCTGGGCAAGGAGCTCCTACTTTTCAAGGACCGGTAAGCCCAGAACGTGCTTAAGACTATGAGGTGGTCCCAGAAATGTGAAGAAAAATAATGTATAAACTTTTCCATGCAACAACATCGCATTCTTCTACGTCGATGAATTTTGATTTTCATCTTTATTTTATGTATGTTTATGGGGTGGGGCAAAAGTACCTTTACAGTTATGAGTATGTGAAACAGTTTATTCTTGTGTTATTATTTATTCATTATCGCATTCTTTTCCATATGAACAACTGGAAACCTACTTTTGCCCCACACTGTATATTATTCCAATAAATAGATATAATATTACATATTTAACCAATCCATACTTACGAACATCTAGATTATTCCTAATTTTTAAAAACTATAAACAGCTTAAACTAGATCTTTAAAAATGGACGGGCATCCACTTTTCAAAGGCAAAGTAGAGCAAGAGCTCAGGAATCCAGGCTTTGGCGTCAGGCTAAGTTGGCTTAAATTCTGACCCTGCTTCTCACTGAGCAGGTGACCCTGAACAAGTAGTGCACCACACACAGTGATTGCTCAGTAAACATCTAGGAGTGAGAATCAAAAGTTATGTACAGTGGATTGAGGCTTGGAGACTTGAGGTATTTTTATTATTATTAATTGTATTGATTTTTTATTAAGGCACTGAGTATCGACTTTTCTATTGATTATTAATGAAAGTAAGCCTAAACAGAATTGGTAGGCATTGATTCAGGCGTGATTGGCAAGAGACAGCGCAGAAGGAGTCTGAACACCCTGCTAAGTAACGATGGCTTCGTCTGAGGGATAACGTTGTCAAATTTTACGTCCTGTTGCCCAGACAGGGGCACGCAGCGCTCACTCAGTGATAAAGAAATGAGATGCTGGCCATGGTGTAGCGTGTAGCTTATTCTTTTGACAAATATCTGTGGCTGAGGTAGAGACGAAGGCAACTGTGAAGTTAAAGATATTACGCCTTTCCATGCAATTATAATTGTTTTCTTAAAAAGCAAAAAAAAAAATTAAAACCCTCTATCAGCATTTAGCAATTACTAATGACTATTTGAAGTAGATGTATCTTTTGACAGTCTTGTGTATACATACCTGGAGTGGTAACAGAATAGAAAGAGACGCCTGGACGAAAGACACTTAGAAATGAGTGGTCAGGGAGGGATTATGAGCGGTCCCCTTGTAGCACTGGATTTGCCACTAACTCTCCATGGGACCTTGAAAGGTTGGTCGTGTCCATTTTAAAATGAGGTGTTATCTGATATTAATAGTGACTTGAGTGTGTTCAGTACTTACTTTCTGAACACTTGTCGTCAAATCCTTACAACGGTCCTGTGAGGTATGAGTCATTATTCTCTTATTATAAGACAGCGAGGATAAGTGATGTGCTCAGGAACACATTGAGCGAGGGGTAGAACAGGGACCCACAGCTCCACTGTTCTAAGGCAGGGCCTGCGCTCCTAACCACCCTGCTCTACTGCCTCCTGCTACGTGGTCCTGAGAAAGAATCCCATGACTGTAGCTCTGATCCCCTATCGGCTGTCACCAAAAGTCCCAAAGTGCAGGCTAAGCCTGGACAAAGAACAAAGAATTCTTTCAAGTTACAGCTACAGTGGCAACCTGGGGCCATTATGAAAGAGCTCCCAGTCTGTTCTCTGCCACCCACAGCCTGGAATTCCCCACCACCAACACTAATCTGTTGATGAGACATTTAGAACTGTGGATGTAATAACCGCACTGTTTGTGTCCAAAGCAAGATGGAATGCAGTGCCTTTTGAAGTCCCCGTGAGACTGTTCATATTGTCCACAGAGTGTAAAGGTACACGGATACATTCAAATGTTCTGTTTGAAGAGAAATAAACTTCAGGTATAGTAAGTGAAAGCCATACATATTTAATTTACATATGTTTATTCTTTATAATAGATGACAAAATACTGAGACTTCCCAGATTTCCTCAGGCACTTCAGGAAGAGTAGAGGTAAATGACCAAATTACAGCCACACCAAAATTATCTCTCTCAGGTTATAATGAGTTTTACACAATATCATTTTAAGAATAAAATAAAAAGCCCTGGCTGGTGTAGCACAGTGGATTGAGCGTGGGCTGGGAACCAAGCGGTCCCGGTTCGATTCCCAGTCAGGGCACATGCCTGGGTTGCGGGCCAGGTCCCCGTGAGGGCCATGTGAGAGGCAACCACACATTGCTCCCTCCCTTCCCCTCTCTCTAAAAATAAAAATTAAATCTTTAAAAAAAAAGAATAAAATAAAGACTATCACAGTCAGCCATAGACCTTAGAGGAATAATAGCATTTTACAAGTGGAATAAATAGAAAGGTCAATCGTGTCCAAATTCTTTGTTTTAGAGATAAGAAAGCTAGACCAGGCACCCCATTGAGCAGGCCCTGCACTGCCACCCTGACTTCTGACTCCCAATCCCAAGTCAGTCCTATCACTTGCTTAGAAAACCTTCTGATTATGCAGTGGAGCCACCAATAGAAGCACCAAGTGACTTGGATGCACTTTTGCCCCTTGACTGGGTCCGTGTGAGTCAGTAGGAAAGCACTGGGGTGCTCCAGGCTTCCTGGGCTCTGGCCTGCCTGTCAGCCAAGCAGCCGCAGGAGGAGGATGTCCTTACACCACCCGAGTTCCCCAAACATGATGGGTAGGCTTCTCCTCATTCTGTTTTGTTCTCAGAGTAGGATTCTTTATTTAAAAACATCTGTATCTTACATTAGAATGCAAAGAAAGACATTTCTAAGGGTATGCAAGTCCCCAAGGGAGTCGACAAGAAGGATCAATGAAAAAGGCACTGGGAGGGAGGCACCAGCAGCACACGGACAGTCCTTTGGTGAGGAGAGTAATGGGGAAAATCCTCAAAAGTAGCAGCATAATTCCCGTAAATAGGAAAATCAAGATTTATTGGGCACATGTAGAAAAGCCCAATGTTAGATGTGTTGAATTTCAGGTTTTGATGATTCTAGTGGGGTTTTATAGAAATTAGCTGGTGCTCAGAGGAGAGCTGAAGGCTGCACAGGTTATGGAATCTCCCACGTGGAAGAGATGGTTAAAGGTGTGAAAATCAACTCCAATAATAATAATGATAATGACAGTGGCCATTTCATGATCATTTACAGTGCACCGATTGTTTTACAGACGTTTACTTGTTTAATCCACGCTCTTATTGCCTCCAGCAGGAATTTCATCCTACGTCTACTTGCCATCAGAGACAGAATTCCTGTAGTGGTGCCTCGAATAAATCAGATAAAAGAGACTTTTTTTTTTTAGTGAATAACAATGGAAATGCCTCCCAAGGTCACCAGATTCAGAACTGAAGACAAGGGAGGGCTGATCAGTATAATGAAGAAGTGTCACTTCGGTGGAGTAGTGAGGGAGGAGACCAGATGATGTGGAGTGAGAGAACATTGGTGGGGAGCTAATGGAGGTCATTCCTTTGAGAATCTTTTTTTTAAAATTACTTCACTGTTGTTCAATTACAGTTATCTGCATTTTCTCCCCACCACTCCTTTGAGAGTCTTGATAACAAGGGAGGGTAAGTCCAGAGCTGGAAGAGGTAGCAGGGTCAAATGAGGATTTTTCAAGGTGGGAAATACCTGGACATATTTGAAGACATGAAAAGGAGCCAGTGGAAAAAAGAAATGCATAGCACTGTGCAAAGGAAGAGCAATAAACTCAGTAACCACTGGTAATAGATAGTATGTTGGGCATCTAGCATTTCCCATGGGCTTGAGGAAAGTTGGCACAACTGAAGAGGAAGTGTTCCTTTCTCACAGTCTCCCTGGAGGAGTGTCTTTTCTGTAAGGTTGCGTCACTGAAAGTCAATGAATGGCATTGTATTGACTTAGACCGATTCTCTGTTATGTATTAAAAATTCAAAGAGGCAGAAGGTGTACTAAGATTCCAGGTTCATTATTTCTTCTGACCTCCCTCCTTCTGGCTAAGAAGGGGATCCTTTACATCTTCACAGGTTATGGTTGATAAATATGGTCCCCTTTCATCTTCTCGGATGGTTATAAACAGGTAATTTAGGGAACTAAGCACAGCTTTAACCCACACCACTCTCTCAGCATGGATTTTCATTCATAAGCTGTATTTTGCTTGGGCTCAGGGAGATGGATAGTGCATGGTTGATTTCTTGTCCTCTAAAGCAAACCTGGTTAGTGAACCTCTCAGAATTAATGGCTTCTCAGCCAGCAGTGTGATAGTTTGTACTTCAAAGTTTCCAACAACAGAAATATTTCATAGCAGGGAGATAAATTTAGAAAGAAACTTGACTCTGTTGACAAACTCTAAGTTTAAGTTTTATATATCACCAATTAATAAATTTGTAGAGTGAAAACAGGTCTTTTTAAAGTGTCTATAAATCATTGTAAGTGTAGTCCAGAGTTTATAAAATGCCTTCATATACATTATCTCAATTGATCCTTTAAAGTATTAGCGTACATATTATTATTATTTTCACTCTTATTTGACAGAATGTACTTGAGTCTCAGGAAAATTAAGTGACTCACATGAGGTCACATATCCAATGATAAAACAAAGCTTCAAGCATCCCTTGCTTCTATCACTGCAGCACCGTCTCAGGGCAGAGGAGCAGCAGTTCAGAAAGATAGAAAGAGGAAAGACACCTCTTCCCCCTGAAACCAGGGAATAGGATGACAGAAAAAAACAGAGTCAGGGAGAGTAAAGAGTTGAAGAGGACGGAAAATCAAGGCACCCATTCAGCTCGTACTGGATTACCTCGACAGTCCAGCAAACGGGAGCGGAAGGCATCTCCTGAAAGTGAAAGATGGATGAGATCAGCTTAGAAAGGCAGGGGTGAAGATGGTTGGGTAGAACGAAAAAAGAACAAAAGTTTGATAAATGTGGATCAAGTCCCTAGGTGCGCCAGGCACTCTGCTAAACCGAGGTTTAAAAGATGACTAATACATGACCTTGCCCCCCAGGAGCTCCCAGGGCTGGGTGAGAGCTGCAGCGGGCCAGGGGAAGTTCACCAGAGACCTAATCTCAAACTCGATGAACTAATTGCTGTTCTTTAGTAAAAGGGAGTGAAAATTGCAGAGAATATGAAAATCAATGATCAAATAAATTCTACTCAACCCTTTGGCACCCATTTATTTCACCAACAAATATTTATTGAGCCCTGACTGTGTGCCAGGCACAGCGCTGGCTCCCAGGCAGAGAAAAATAAACAGTGTAGCTAAATATCTAATCTGCAGGTCCATTATATCAATAAGTTCCATTGTCTTGGCTTCTTTATCAAAAATCAGATTACAGATTATTGATATGATCTCTTTATCTGTTTTCATTACCAGTTTTAATGTATCCTGCAGCTGTTCTTTTCCAACAAGTTCATAGATTTGGGGACAGAGGAGCAGTTTATATTTTAAATCCATTTACAGGTATATTAGGAGGTTACTATATTCTCTTTTGTCAATTTTCATTTATTTATTATTGTAATCTATAGCTCTAAGATTGTAAATCCTCTGAATATGTGTTCTGCTGCTTTATTACCAACCAGATAAAATTTTTTTCATTAACATAATGAAAATGCTCATGACTGTAGATTCCTTTCGGAATTTGTGATACTTAATGGCTGGAGTTTATTTCTATCTCATGCACACAGTGTATGCATTATAGTATGTCATAACAGTGTTCAAACCAGGGTGTCTCAGCTTTGACACTACTGATATTTTGTGCCAGACAAGTTTTCGTTGTGCTGGGTTGTCCTGTGCATTTTAGGATGTTTAGCAGCCGCCATTATACTCCAGTAGCTCTGCCCAGGCCCAGCTGTAACACCAAAACTGTCACCAGACATTGCCAAATGTCCCGCAGGGCACAGAATCACGCTTGGCTTAGAAGAACTACTCTATCTCATTTAGTTCTCACAATACCCACAGTACCTAAATCCATGATCGTGTAGTAAGGAATTTAAGATTCTACCACTGGTAGAAAGTTCCAAAAGTACCATTTTAGTTTGCCTGCACTCAATCATTATATTTTACTACCTCTCATGTTGAGTTACTTGGGAGATTAGTGTCCTGTAACTTCAAATAAAAGACAGGGTTCGATTTTTCCTAGAGTCCCTTATTGATTTCAAAATGAGAAATGAAAGGAAATGCATCCCAGCTCCAAGGTGCCCAGGGAGAAAGTCAGCTGTACCTCCTTAGAGACAAAATTCAGATTGAGCCTGTTTATCAGAGGATGCGTCTGTCCTCTCCCTGCCCACTTCCCCACTTCCTCACTCCCCCCATTATAAGCCCCTGAAAGGCACACGCCGTGCCTAGTAAGCATCTAACACAGCGACTTGAACAGAATCAGCACTTCAGGACTATGGGTGAGTTGAGTTAATTGGAAAACACTTGCTTTTCAGATTTCTGATCAATTTCTCAATTAATCCATGGTTTTGGCCTCCTTATCAAAGATCAGATTATGGATTATCAACATGATCTGTTTATCTATTTTTCACTACCCAATTCTCTGGGTATTCAAATCTGTGCTCATTTTGTGGTGGTGAAGAAAAGAAAGAGAACGGAGTCCCTCTTGCCTTCAGATAAAACTGGGCCTGATTGGACAAGGGGTCAAGTTGTAAACAAAGAAAAACCAAGGATCAAAGGCTGAGAATGAGCAAGTAGATGAGATAGGGTATGTGATGAAAGTCAGGACAGTTGTAATCTAATTCAGGTTTGTCTCCCTCTAACCACCAGATGAACTTGGGGCCCATCAGCCATTCTGGGTCTCGGTTTTTCACCTGGTAATACTATGTTCTGGGTAAAGCTGTGATGGGTAGGGCCTGAGGCAAGGCAGTGTACCCTAAATGGACTCCTGCAACCTGCGTATGGTCTATGGTGGGTGCCCAATTAGTGAGTGGTTAATGCCTAAGCAAATAACAATTTTTATAATTATAATACGTGATTGTTTATAATGTGTTTTCATAGGCATAATCTCATCTGATCCTCCTAATGACCTTAGGAGTTAGGGCAGGTGTTATCTGCGTTTAAGGGGTGATGAAACTGAGGCTCAGAGACACTGTCAGCAGGAACTCTCGCCTACGTCCTCTAAAACATAAGGTGCTTTTCCTTCTGCACCGTGACGCCGCTTAGGAAACACAAAGAAATAGTTCTCTCTTCCCAGCACAGCTCTCTTTTAGATTTCATCATCAGCTTAAATTGCCTCATCTCAGGTGCTTTCACCAACCCCCTAAACGCAATAGGTGTCCCTTCTGTGCGTTCCCAGATCATCCAGGACTTACCTCTTAATTCTGATCCCTCTGAATTAGAATGTCCCAATTACTTAGCCGTCTCTACCACTAGACTGACTGCAGGCTGCTTGAGGGCAGGGCCTGGGCCATGTTCAATGTTTCATCCTTGATGTTCCATAAATATTTGTTAAATTAATTGACTAGGAAACGCGACATGAGATTTGAGGTGTTCCTTAAGTCACTACATGGAAAGTTAAATGTCAAAACTTTATTAGTTTCCTTGTCCACAAATAGTTTTCTGTATTGACTCTAGCTTCTGTGGAGTCGACTATTTGTAATTTACAAAAATAATTTTTGTCTGAAAAATCAAAATGGACCACATTTACATTTCAAGTTTCAACCAACAGCTTTCACGTACACTGCCATAGTTTCATGGAAATAACATCTGGGAAGTGGGTACTGCTAAACCTAAACTTAATCTGTGTGCTATCGTATTTTCTGTTAATTAGCAGTCAAGTTCAAAGTCGCAAACACTTTCATAGATAAGTACAGAAGCAACATGACAATCTATAATTAACATTTTTGCTGTTTTTACTAGGAATAATTGGTACCTTCCAACCACACAATTTGGGTTTATTTATGTAATGTTTATAATGCTCACCTGGATAATATTTATCTTTGTGAGATTTTAATTTTTAAAAGATCAGTATAGGAAAAGAATTTATATCAAATGATATTTTCAATAGGAAGGTGCATGGCTTACATGTGTAAATCACTGATGGCATTTCTTCACTATGTCTTTCAGTATTTTGACCGCCCTTGAAGGAAGAGGGGTTGTAGAGATGCTAAGAGAATGAAAGAAGAGAACAAACAGTTTACTAAGGTCAAAACACATATGTTCTCATTAAAAGCAAGGGCAAGAGGCATTTCGCTGTGGCCTCGGAAGTGAGCTGTGCAGTGCATTTCAGTTCAGTTTAAGATCTAAATTAACGCTCGATCTTGATTTCTTTTGGATTGCCCAATAGGATTTTCTGGCGTCGGCAGGTTCACTTGATGGCAGGGATCCGGCCCAGCACCATTACCAGCTCCTTTCCCCAGCTTATGTCCAATGTGGATGCAGCTTACGAAGTGGCTGAGCGGGGCACTGCTTACTTCTTTAAAGGTACCCTACTGCAGTGGCCCCTAACCTTTTTGGCACCAGGGACCAGTTTCCTGGAAGACAGTTTTTCCAGAGATGGGGGTGTGGAATGGTTTCAGCACATTGCGTTCCAGCTCCCCTCCTGCTGTGCTGCCTGGTTCCTAACAGACGCAGACCCGTGCCGGTCTGCAGCCCTGAGGTTGGGTACCCCTGCCCTACGTGGCAGGGTGCAGTGCCCGCTGTGTTTGGAATGTCTAGCACCGTCTGCATTTGGTCAGAGATCATGGAACTTGTTTTGGTCACTCCTTCTCCTCAGGTGGAGTAGGAAATGCCACCTCCTTGTACTGTGACAATGACAGAATCGAGGGTGACTATCAAACTGTTCTCAGAGCAGAATCTTTATCCTAATGAGGCTTCATGCTAAGTAAGGGACAGTGCCCAGGGAGCTAGAAACTTGATTCCTGTCCCCACGCCATCTGCTCAGAGTGGCATAGCATACCCTCCTGAGAGCCTCTAGTTAACAGAAGCCAACATGGATCCCAATGTGAGAACAATACCAATGCCAAGGTATTGTATTTTGCCTTTGTTTATTTGTGGTTGGGAGATACCTCCAGGGCAAATTTTAACTAGCCCCGTTTATGATCCTGCATGATGGTCCTCATGAGTGTGGTACACCACTAAGTGGTACAGGTTTTTTGTAAACTTTAATTTCTGTTTTCAGGTCCTCACTATTGGATAACAAGAGGATTCCAAATGCAGGGTCCTCCTCGGACTATTTATGACTTTGGGTTTCCAAGGTACGTGCAGCGAATAGATGCTGCCGTCTATCTCAAGGATGCGCAGAAGACCCTTTTTTTTGTGGGAGATGAATACTACAGGTATGACTTTTCTCCTTTTGATTGTCCAGCTATATTTAAAGAAAGAAAAACCTTGAGCAGAAATGAATGCAGGACAAGTTTGTAATAGGCCCACTGACTCTTCTTGGCCACTGGGGTGCCATTTACTGATGGTTGACACTGTCTTCAAGATATGGAGCCATCCAAATGATAAGTGAAACATTAATTCAATAATACCATTCTTTGGTCTCTAGGACACCAAACATCCTGATCTTTCAGTGCACTCATTAGCTGGACCCCCAGTGACCTAGAAGTGTGGATGCAGCTTCCCCAAATACATAACCACCCACTGGGAATGGCTGAGGGGAGAACTGGTTCCCTGTTATGTGAGTACCAATGCATTTCAGAATGCTCCATGATTTTGTGCAAAATGGGCATGACCATGACTGTGGGGCTCTTTGAAGAAAAGTTCTGTTAAAAGGAAAAGACCTTATTCCTGATTCCTTTTATCCAACCTAGAACAGGAAGATTCTTTTTATCCAAAATAAATTATTAGTCATTTCCACGTCGGTCCCTGAGGAGGTTTTTATAAGCAGATCTGAATATGTCATCCAATCACAGCACACAGGGTCACACCTCATTTCTCCTGCTGGGTTTCTCTCCTTCACTGATTCAGTTAAAGGATAGACACAGCTCTTTGCCAAGCGCTGCCCCTGCACACCACCCCTCTATTCCCAGTTCACTTCTCACTTTGGCATTGTTTTTCTCTCAACTCAAAAGAGAAAAGCAAAAATATATTCTAAGTGGGTGACTATGCTAAACATTTTTAGGGTTTAGTTGGAAGTAGAGGGGCGCACTTTGGTCCAAGCATTTTATTTTATATCACCTGTTGTTTTTTTTTACTATTATTGTTATTCTGTTACGGTTGTCCCAGTTTTCCCCTCTTTGCCCTCCTCTGCGCAGCCCACGCCCTGCTCCCACAGTCAATCCCCACACCACTGTCCATGTCCATGGTCATTCACACATATTTTTTGACTGATCCCTTCCCCTTCTTTCTACCATTATCCCTCTCCCCCAAGCCCTCTGGCAGCTGTCAATCTGTTCCATATTTCCATGTCTCTGGTTCTATTTTGTGTGTTAGTTTATTCTGTTCATTAGATTCCTTTTATGAGTGAGATCATATGGTATTTGTATTTCACCAACTGGCTTATTTCACTTAGCATAACAGTCTCCAGTTCCAACTATGTTGTCATAAAAGGTAGGAATTCCTTCTATTTTCTGCTGCATAGTATTCTGTTGTGTAAATGTACCACAGTCTTTTGATCCACTCATCCACAGATGGGCACTTATGCTGTTTCTAGCACTTGGCTATTGTAAATTGTGCTTCTATGAACATTGGGGTGCATAACTTCTTTTGAATTGGTGTGTCAGGATTTTTAGGGTATATTCCCAGCAGTGGAATCACTGGGTCAAAAGGCAGTTCCATTTTTAGTTTTCTGAGGAAGTTCTGTATTGCTTTCTGCAGTGGCTATAGCAGGCTGCATTCCCACCAACAATGCACTAGGATTCCCTTTCCTCCACATCCTCGCCAGCACTTGTTGTTTGTTGATTTATTAATGATGGCCATCCTGACTGGAGCGAGGTGGTAGCTCATTGTGGTTTTAATTTGCATCTCTCTGATGGCTAGTGATATTGAGCATTTTTTCATATGCCTGTGGGCCATCTGTATGTCCTCCTTGGGGAAGTGTCTATTCAGGTCCCTTGTCCTTTTTTAAATTGTATTGTTTGTCTTCTTGGTGCTGAGTTTTATGAGTTCTTTGTATATTTTAGAAATTAAACCCTTGTTTGATGTGTCATTGGCAAAATATGTTCTCCCATATAGTCAGTTCCTTTTTCATTTTCATGATGGTTTCTTTAGCCATTCAGAAGCTTTTTAATTTGATATAGCTCCATTTCTTTATTTTCTCCTTTATTTCCCTTGCCTTAGGAGATATATAAAAAAAAATATTTCTATGTAGGATATCTGAAATTTTACTGCCTATGTTTTTCTTTAGGACTTTTATGGTATTACAACTTACATTTAAGTCTTTTATCCATTTTGAGTTTATTCTGGTGTATGGTGTAGGTTGGTGGCCTAGTTCATTTTTTGGAGATACCAGTCCAATTCTCCCAACACCATTTATTGAAGAGACTATTTTTATTCCATTGTATGCTTGTGCCTCCTTTGTCAAACATTAATTGACCATAGAAACATAGGTTTATTTCTGGGCTCTCTATTCTGTTTCATTGATCTATGTGTCTGCTCTTGTGCCAATATCAGACTGTTTTGACTACAGTGGCCTTGTAATATAGTTTTATGTGAGGTATTGTGATCCCTCCAACTTTGTTCTTTTTTCTCAAGATTGCCAAGTCTATTTGGGGTCATTTTTGGTTCCATATAAATTTTTGGAATATTTGTTCTAGATCTGTAAAATATGTTATTGGTATTTTAATAGGAATTGCATTGGATCTTTAGGTTGCTTTGGGTAGTATGGACATTTGATAAAACCTAGAACCCATTTATGATAAAAAAAAACACTCAACAAAGTGGGAATAGAGGGAACATACCTTAACATAATAAATACCACATATGAGAAACCTACTGCCAACATCACATCCAATGGGCAAAAACTAAAAGCTTTCCCCTTAAGATCAGGAACAAGACAAGGATGTCTGCTTTCACCACTTTTATTCAACACAGTACTAGAAGTCCTAGCCACAGTGATCAAACAAGAAAAAGAAATTAAAAGCATCCAAATTGGAAAGGAGGAAGTAAAACTGTCATTATTTGTAGATGACATGATAGTGTACATAGAAAACCCTATAAGTCTCCACCAAAAAACTACTTGATCTAATAAGTGAATTTGGTAAAACAGTGGGATACAAAGTCAATGTTCAGAAATTGATGGCATTTTTGTACACCAGCAATGAACTACCAGAAAGAGAAACTAGGAAAAAAAATCCCATTTACAATAGCAACAAGAAAAATAAAGTACCTAGGAATAAATTTAACCAAGGAGGTAAAAGACCTGTACTCAGGAAACTATAGAACACTGAAGAAAGAAGTAGGAAGATACAAATAAATGGAAACATATACCATGTTCATAGATTGGAAGAATCAACA